>JALIZH010032945.1:16940000-17042500 GCA_030522465.1 Rhipicephalus appendiculatus | reverse complement strand
GACGGACGGACGGACGGACGGACGGACGGACGGACGGACGGACACCGGACGGACGTGAGCATGAGACATTAAAGGCTTTCGCCTTAAAATTCTCGCGGCTACGTTTTCGTTGTAGACTCGCGCACAACCACTGCACCATAACTAAATTGCGACCTCTGGGCGGTTTAGGGGCCATTTAGTGGGCGAGCGGACGAATGTGGCACTCATGAAAAACTCGCACTTTCATTTCTCCCTCTCCCTCTCTCTCTGTCTCTCTCTCTCTGTGGCTATAATGGTTATCAACACTTCTCGTTACGTTCGCTACTCTGTGCCATCTCCAGCGTTCGCAAGAGGTGGCCCAGCATAACTCTGGCCCATAAGTTAAGATCTTCGCCCCAACGCGAAAACTCCGGCTTTGGTTTTTCATGTTGAATTCATTCCCAACATTTTTTCTCTTAAACGGCACTCTTTGCGGATGGCCACATCTCAAGCGACGTGTGAGAATCATGCGGGAGATCCCCAGTGTAGATTCGTGAACTGTCGTTTCATTCCGCGAGAAAATCGTCCTCCTCCTTTGCCTAGTGTACATACAACCTGGCATTTAGCGTAGGAAAATAGCTAGTGGCTGCTTCGTCTTACGTGAAAACTGTCGGTGACCTTAATGTAGCGGCCGGTACTTGTTTGCGGCATTTCTATTGTATAATGTGCAATTATCGCGAATAACGACCACGTGAAAGGATATCTGCGTACTACTAATTGGATCAACCGCCGTATATAGTTCGTCCAATATAAAAATGCCGCAGAAGAGTGAAATACGTAAACCGGCGGTCAGCGCAGTGTAGTTCTGTGAAAGAAACATTTCGTAATTACATGTGCGCCGTTAAAGTTTTCGAGTCTTACTACAAATTCTCGCCAGTTCACAGCATAACGACGTAATCCCCACAGCCCAACGCGCGAATAAGGGACACTTCTAGCTTGACAGCTTTAAAACTGTATATTCTACGGATACGTCGAGAATTTCAAATATGTGCAGCAAAATACTCTGATAAATAGTGCCCTGTTCACAAGCATCGTGCTTCCGACATTTCCGTAAGCTGTACTATTCCCTTTTAAAAAATAATAATAATATAAACTTGCATTGCTCTTCTCATATGCATAGCGCACCACCTAATGCGTGGAGTGCGTAATGTGACGGAGACCTTGCCAGACGTTATCCAGTGCAGAGGTTCATTGGTTCGCTCAAGTCAAACACTGATTCTAGTCACAAGCTCGAGGTCCGAATTCGCGTCGTCTGAGTTGATCTCCTGCTCAATTCTTCAAGCACTTCTCAAAGCGTGAACGCTAATATGAACAGCTCGATAAATAACACAGAAAACCGTATATGTATATAAATTTATTGGCTAATGTCACAAAAATAACGTTCCGTAAAAGGCGCTCGCTTTGAATCTCGATGTGCATCAAGAGATGCCTAGTTTGTCCGACTGCATTACGCAGACCAGGATTCGTGACGCTCGTCAGTGGCATTCCCCTCACCTCACATACTTGGCGTCGCGTGTGGCTTTGGTCGCGTCCTTTGTTCAAGGTGGCAGCGTGTCTCGTAATAGTAATGTTATTTGCCATCAAACGACGAGAGCGCGACGCGTTCGAAATACAGCGCATATGACCGATCATCTTTACGCCTCCTCGCTGGCCGTCAGTGTCCGGACCCGCCGAGCACGACGTATACGATATCACGGCGCAGCGCTGAGCTGTCCGCTTGATTAATTCGCCGGGAGGCGGCAGAGCGCGAGCAGGGCTGCTCCAGCGAAGAGGAAGCGGGTGACACCCGGCGCCACGATGCTGGTAGGCGCAGCCGCCGCGCGCCGAGCAGAGGACCCGATGCAGTGGGCGCGCTGCGAGTCCACTTCGCCGCGGATCCGCTGACTGGCGCGCTCGTCTTCCTCGCAGCTGGTCTGTCTGGTGACGCGCACCAGGCAGCGGCGGAACATCGCGTCGACTTTGGGCCTGCGCAACGAACGAGAGAGCACCAAACCCTTTATCGAGTCGCATACTGGACCACGCTGCATCTCGGGCGTTGGCACCAGTGAAAGCCCGCGACGAGTACTACTGGACGCGTCATTTGACACCTCAATCGGGCCAAAAGGTCTCTTTTTTTTTATTTATATCGCAGGTTCCAACAACAACGGGGTCAGACAATAATGTAATAAGAAAGCACCTTTATAACAAGCTCTTTCAACGACGATGGTATAGTTTAGAACTTTGTGTCCATGATTTAGGAGGTGCGGAACTATATAACAAAAAAAAAAAACATGCGATAGCAACTATGGAAAACCTTTCTTTTTTTTTTTCTTTTTTTTTTTTCAGGTCATACTTTGTGTATACCAGCCGTGAGCAAAAGTATTTACGATTTTACGTAAGACTCATGGACGCCGCCACCTTGGGCTGTTAAACGAATGGTTTATTATTTTTGTAAATCGTGACATGATTTAATAAGGTCGTGAAACGTTGAATGCACCAACGCAACCGTTTTCATGCGTATCAGTCTACCGTAGCACTGTTCGTTTAGTCGTTGAAGATACAAAATGGCAGCCCAATAAGGAGGCACCGAAACGCATCCGTAAAATAGTCTATACGAGGATGGCTTGGCGGGCCAATTGGTATTGCATCGTGTAAACGTTGCAGCCCACACAGACGGAATCAAAAGATCTAAGCACAAGCCAGAGCGCTGTTTACCACGTTCATAATGTATACTAACCATAAGCCGGCCGAAGAAGAAAAAAAAACGAAATTAGTCGCAATTCAGACAGCACAAACTGAAATCAACAGTTGCACTGAAATCTTCGTACTGGCTTAATCGCGGATTCCCTGGCCTGTGCGTTTTTGTTCACAGTACAAATTCGTAGAGTACAAACGCGTCCTGAAAAGGCGATATAATACGAAAGTCACCGACGCATTTCATTCATTTCCATGTGCAAAAAGATTATAAATAAAGAAAATAGTAAGAACGTTACCGCAGCAGCCATCTCCAGCTTCAGATCGACTCAGCAGGACTGTGGTAACAACTCGGTCTCTGCGTTTAGTGTTAATCTGAAGAGTACCTATAGCGCTTGATATCATCAGCCGGTTCTGCAGGTTATTTCGCCATAATGTGCACGGAGTCTCGATGCAAAATTCGTTTTCTAGGGCATACTTATTTTCAAGTGAATGGCTCCTGAATCGAAAGGACGTTGCCACGGTGCCCTCTCAAAAGCTTCAAATGTCCTTGGACTGCCTCAACGGCGTTTCGCGAAAAACACGCTCAATGAATGATGTTTCCTACGGTACAATATGCCTAAAATGGCCATGTAGCGGCAAGAGTGTCTGATAGGTATCTCTCAGAGTGTTGTTCAATCAACCATCAATATTCGCGTGTGACATTAAATATACCGATAAGCTCCGTTGCGAAATTATAATGGATGATTCGGTTCGTATCAGACTTTTTACTGCGTCCTGGGGACCCCATTGCAATCTAGAGCAACAAAAGGCAGCATAAACAACATGCACGCACGAATACTACCTCTCTAAATGTATTCTAAGCACCTTTATGTCAATTTTTAATACTCTACAGTTAGAAAGATAACTGGCTCTGAACCATGTTCTAACCGTCGTCGTGGGCAGCTTCAGAGACTCTTTAGTCTCGTGCAGCAGACCCCATCCGTTTTCTTTGAAACTTTAATGACTTCCAGGAGTCACTACGTGGAAATAGCTTTGAGAGCCAGTGACATGCACGACTGCAAAACAGAGCGCGAGACTGACCGCCTTAGGTCGAAAAAAATAATGGCATCCTCAAACCAAGGTTGTAATGGGCTGCTGTTTAGACCAGGGGGTTCTCAAGCATGCTGGTCCCAGGGAACCCTGCTAAGCTCCATTGAGTGCCAAGAAACCCCTCCCACCTCCCCCACCCGCTTTCATGCAAGCATTTTTCATTCGGTTCACGGTACCTTCACGTGCAATACATTCAAAAGCAAGGGTATATAAAAGCTTTATTCACTGACATGCAACTGAAGTCACTTTCCTTGCACCAACAAATGGATGCGAGGCTCAGTCACGTTCAGGGCCAGCCGCATGTCGGCTGCTAGATTCAGCCGATTCCTGTGCTTATTTTTTAGATACGCTAGGGTCGAGAATGCCTGTCATAGTGCTTCCGGGTGGCCGAAAACGCGTGAAAACTGCACAGCTCTCAGAGGTACTAATGAATTCAACGATTTGTTTAAATTCATAGGTGAACGAGGTCAGCATAAAAGGGCATGTATAATACATTTATTTAGAGATACTATTGCAATGTACCCAATTCATAATATACTAGAGTCACAAGCATATGTTGTGGCAAATGGCTGCAGCCTGTCCACTGCCTTATCTTCGGGACCTAGCTTCAAACACAGGAGAAATGTGCATGAGGGTTATATAAAGCCTCCGAGATTCAAGTGCAATAGCTTAACTGCATGGGCCGTTTTCGGAGTCTGGCTGGCTACAAGCTGCTGGTGAGAGTTATTGCGTAGCTCGCGCGTTTCTGCTATGCACTGCGATGTGCTTATTGACACTCGGGCGTGAGTAATAGAGGTTCCTTAGATCGATCGCACCTCGTGTTCGCCATCTAAGTGACTCGGCGAGTGCGGAACCAGGGAAACTTTATCAGTGGCTCGCGGAACCCCGAGGAGGGGCTTGCGGAACCCCTAGGTTCCGCGGAACCCACTTTGAGAAACCATGCCTTAGATTATTATTCCAAAGGCATTAGCAGCACCGTTATGAGCAAAAATGGCGCCGTTATAAGCAACACGTTGTTGTTGTTGTTTTTGTTGTTGTTGTTGTTGTTGATAGTGATGATGATGATAATGATTATGATGATGATGATTATGATTGTCCAAACTTTTTTTACATCGCCTATTGCGTGTAATGCTGCCCTATCTTGTCATCTCGATTTTTTAAGCCAGTGGAAATTACCTCCATAAGGTACAACGATGCCAAATTATGCTAGATAAAAATATTCAATCATTAGCTAACTGCTTCTGTTCTCCACTTGGGGCACATTTCGCACTCGTGAAATTGAAGCCCAACGCTGGCGAGGTCACGTCTTCTTATACTTGCGCTGTTTGCGAGGTATCCATCCCTAATATATGTTCCCAAGTACACTGGCGTTCCATGGAGGTCTTACAAAAGCGTCACGTGTAGTTCTGGTATTACCTAACAGAGAGGCCACGCTTCCTGCGCCCCGGGCGCGGTCAGTTTCGATATCGCCCTTCGATTTCGTTGATAAAAGCTCGCATTAAGTGCAACTTTCGTGATTTCTGCACAAAATGGGCATGCCATGAATTGGCATGCACTGCAACTTCCTGGCATAAACTGCT
Organism: Rhipicephalus appendiculatus; assembly: GCA_030522465.1. Lineage (NCBI taxonomy): Eukaryota > Metazoa > Arthropoda > Arachnida > Ixodida > Ixodidae > Rhipicephalus > Rhipicephalus appendiculatus. The sequence continues at coordinate 17,037,137 of JALIZH010032945.1, read as the reverse complement.
GCCCTCAAGTCAATAATTAAAACGTTAATTAATGAGCTTTTCTTGATTAGTCGCGTCAATGACATTTCAGTTGCGGTAAAGTATTTCCGCCTCGACAGAGAGTGCGGGTGTGAAAATGACATGATCCTGAATACAATAGAATTTTTATAAAAATCTGTATTGTCTAAACAAAAACGCCCTGTATGTATAGTACAGGCTTTTTTTACATTTCGACCTCGTCGGAATGCGGCCGCCGTTGCCGGGAATCGAACCCGAGTACCCGGTATTAGCAGCGAGACACGTAACCTGCAAGCTACCACGACGGATATTGGGTCCTTGTATAGTGATGGTTTATTCGCCAATATCGCAAGTGCAACGCTCTTCCTACGGGCGTTTAGTTAGGCTCCACTGCGATCCCCGCGGCTAAATTAAACCGAGCGCTACGGCAAACAGGAAGCCTTTCAAAATACATAGCAAGGCTTTGCTCAAGTGGTACGTTCAATACAATACAGTTGGCGGGATGCCGAACGCAATTTGCTGGTATATATTTATACATCCGACCTGGCCTTACACAACGTTCGCCAGTGTAATTAAGTCTTCCTAGCGCTGTGATTTCACAGTCGGCTTGCGGCCGCCATCGACACGAATCATGCCTCAGAAAAGAGCAAAGGCGGGCGTGGATAAATATTGCTCTTGCATCGAGACGTGCGCTTTTTCTTTTTTTTTTTCTTAACCAGGTCCCGTTATTACCATTATTACGCTCCGATCACGTTCGCACTGCCATCGCTGGCAACTGCAAGCGCGGTGGTCGTTAAGTGCATGCAGCTAGGCTAACTTTCTTTTTTTCGCTACCGACCGCGGATGTCTTTTTCGAAATTGGTCCGTTTTGATACGGCAGCAAACTCGTTCCGCTTCAGAGCCTAAATGACGCAATTTAATTTCTATATCTGTCGCCGTGGCCGCACCTCGACGCCAGTAAAATGTCTGCGTGCAGTATGGTCAAATGTTAAAAATAGCACATAATTAGTGTGAAACCTAAAATAACTTGTATGAATTGTTAACATGAGAAAAGGAACGAGTTAGGTAGACCTATGTTTTTAAGTATGATCGAGGCCTCCATGTGAAAACAGAGCCTTAATCGTTAAAAAAAAATACCACTTTGTTGTTCCATTTAGCAATGGATTGTATATATATATATATATATATATATATATATATATATATATATATATATATATATAGAGAGAGAGAGAGAGAGAGAGAGAAAGAAAGAAAGAAAGAAAGAAAGAAAGAAAGAAAGAAAGAAAGAAAGAAAGAAAGAAAGAAAGAAAGAAAGATAGATAGATAGATAGATAGATAGATAGATAGATAGATAGATAGATAGATAGATAGATAGATAGATAGATAGATAGATAGATAGATAGATAGATAGATAGATAGATAGATAGATAGATAGATAGATAGATAGATAGATAGATAGATAGATAGATAGATAGATAGATAGATAGATAGATAGATAGATAGATAGATAGATAGATAGATAGATAGATAGATAGATAGATAGATAGATAGATAGATAGATAGATAGATCATGCGTCATGAGACGACGGAACATGAACGGAGCATGCATGAAGCGCTTCGTCGCGGATGCGTAGCAGGCAAGCTTTTATAACTGCAGACATGATCGCTTTGTGTAAACGACAATGGGGTAGACGCTGTGCTAACACATTTATCGTTTTCTTTTTCGTTTTTTGGCGCAATAGCTTGCATGAACCAAACGACATTTTTCATTATTTGACAACTGTCAATAAGCGGGATATGGCCGCCCGTATATCTCGCCATTTGTTTCACCCCTGCTGCCTTTCTTACCGCCTTTCTTACCGCCTTTCTTTCATTGTTTCATTTATTCTTTCTTTCTTTTACTGTACTAGATCATATTTTATTGTATTTATTTTATGAATCTACTTGGGTAAGGAGCATCGCTTTTATATGTACCGCCTTCGAGATAACCACGATCCAACATCTGCTACCAGCCATGCGGACATATTCGGCCACCACAACAGTACCAGCATGACGAAAGTTTTGACTTCACCGGATCTATACGCTGGCCAAGTAATTGTTTTCGTTGCGTCCAGAGAACCCCTTTTTTTAATGATTTCATCACCCGGTTACATAATTTCCCGGACGGCATTTCCAACTCATCAAACGCCGTCGAATATAAACAAAGTGATATTATACGCTACTCTGTCGATTGCGGAGGCAACTGTACAGTTTACTGCTCGTGTACAAGCCACCAGCTGGGGCGCATTTCTGGTGAACATTTAATTATTCAGGCTTTATTCTCTTAATACAGCTACAGATTCCGGAAGTCTTGCGGCTGACAACAATAACTGCGTCATGGTCGCATATGAAAAGTTTATTACCGAATTCCACTAATATCCAGATAATCACTGTCACCTATGTTCTCCTTTAGGTTTCTAATATTTTGAATATTTATACAAAACGTTGACACTGGGGGGCAATTTAAGAACGACTGTGTATTAAGCCGTAAAGATTTCTTCTCCCCAAACCGGCGCGTCATGTAAGGAAGTCACTAATCAAATAGTAGTTGTCGTTTAGTAGCAAATGCGTGTTTTAAGACCAAAAAAAAAAAAAAACAGCAAATATATCTAACACAGTGAGAAGAAGCAATTTTATTAAGAAGAATACGCATTTGGCACAAGGCTCTAATTTATGGCGCATTCTTTAATAATTTCAGCCTGCGGAAATTGCATGTGTTACGGCTTGCCGTCCATTTTATATTACCTTACGAAATGCGGGCCAATCTTTTCTTTCGCTGGATCTTCGTGTTGCGAAAACTGTGTTATTAAGCGCATAATCGGGCGTCCTTCCTGTCTGCGCGCACAATTAATTCATGCTAAATGCTCCCGCTCAACGGGCGCTAATCAAATCATTCGAATTTTCTCTTTGTGGGAACTCCGCGTTCGCCCAGCGTTTATCTGGTCCTTCATCGTGCTTCTTTCGAGGACGACGCTAAGCTTGTTAACTGCAAACGGGCTTCTTTTATTGAACACGGCACTTCTGTCGGCCTTATTTTGTATGAGGTCCATATCCGGCCACCCTGCACTCTTTCGTAGCATGTCTCCCTACAAAGAGCCGCTAATACCCGTGCTCCTCTTCCCTTATATCCCTAGCCGCCCGACTGTCGCTCTCGAGCAGCCGTGCGGCCCGGCAGAGGCACTTACGCGCAAATTCCTTCGGGCTTGTCCGAGTAGACGGCTGCCTCCTTCCAACAGACTCGAGCCTGCTTCAGGAAGGCGCTCATGTTGCAGACTGGATCTGTAATGAGACGCTGCCGTAGGCCCAGTGCATTGCGCCGCCGGCTTAGCCCACCCGCCCCAAGCGGCCGCAATAGAGAGTCTACTTAATTAAAGTCGTGGCGGCCAATCGAATGGTGACTGTCGTTAGCGCTGGCCATTACACGCAGGGGGGGGATGCGCGCGCATCGCGCAGTCCGTCGCAGGGGATGTTGCTGGAAAGTTGCTCGTGGAGTTGCAATCACTTCCGGCCAGCTCCCGGAAGTGATTGAAACTTCCGCGTCGGCGCTTGTCGTGCTCTGCTTCTCTTCAGCTGCTGCATTTATGGTGGCTACGCGCGGCGCCGCTAGCCGTTCTTGCCTGCTGTGTCGAGAAAAAGAACATGGCTGCGGAGCGTATACAGACGAGTTCAATATAGTTTTCTCTCACGTCTTCCTTAGACTCTGCGTTTCTTTCTTCTTTATCTACATTCTCAAATCACAGTCTTACTACCTCATACAAGACGGTACAAGCACCGCGATGTCGTTGCTCCCATTTTATTTTATTTTCCCCGTTCGGCGGCACTCATGGCTCAGCGTATATGGTGCATATGGCGCGCTTGTTCGACTTTTACTTAATTCGGCCAAGTTATTGTCAGAGCGGCAAGATTGGCAGGACGAAACCGCACGTTCCAAACAGTGTATCCCGATGCCTCAGCGGCCAATAGTAAGCCTTGCAGCGAATTGTAGCAATGGTGGAAGCGGGCACAGCCGTGCGTTGAAAGTCTGGAGGCTTCCATGCGCACTAAGCTTTCTGCAGTACCAGAGCAGACTATTCGCTGAAAGTGCTCCAGGTCAGTGACCGGGCCTGAAAACGTTGGCCTGAAATTCAGTTCCCAATAACACTTCTTCTTGGACAAGTTGATGCGAATTTGTATGACTTTTTGGGCACCAATACAAAAGACACAACGAGACACACAGAGACACACAGAGCGTCACGTGTATATGTGTGTGGTTGTGCGTTTCTTTCTGCGTCTGTTGTTTTAGCGCCCGAAAAGTCATATTTACGAAGTTCAGTTCACTTTGTACTGCACTCATTATGGCGCACTTAATATTTCGTATCAGTCGTAATCAGTCAATAGGGCCTCTGTTGTTGACAAAATACAGCGTTATCATTACAGCGAGGATGAACTGCATATGTGTCGCGTACACCATGTGAATTTAGCCTATTCTTTCCTGCTCACTTTGAGGCGCTCGCCACTGAAAAATATGTGAGTTCCGTATTCACAAAAAAAAAAAAAAAAAAAAAAGAAACTACAACACTAGACCTGCTTGTGACAGAAAGCTCTAGCTAATCCCGATGGTGTAAATATTAAGAAATGCGGCCAATCATACCCAAAGAGCCTTGCAAATACGGGGACGGCAAAACGGCGTCTGCCTAAGAATTCTTTTGTGAATACGGGCCTTGAAGAAGCCGTCATTACTTCGTGGGTAGCGCTAACGAGCTCTTAGGCCGGATACGGCAGCTGCTCAGCATTGTATAACATCAAGGAAACGAAGCTGCGTGAGCCGCCCATTAAATCTAGTGAGCGAAAAAAAAAATTATGTCCGCTGCATCCAGGGCAGCACCTTCGTCTGACGTCACGCGATGGCGCGCGTGGCAAAGAGAGGTGCGGTTTTCAACGGCCCTTTGTCTCGATCGCCCGCTCATTATTATAATTAGCGCCACTGGGTGAATAGGTCACAAGACGGAGAGATATTTGTGCCGTTTTGCAGAGGAGTAGGGGCGCGAAGCTTGGCCCGCCTAATGTTTCTGTATCCTATACCAGCCGGCTTCTTCCGTGAAGTCATGTCTGCCTATACATTCTGAAACGAGTTTTGCGTTAGCGTTATAGTTAATCACTCAGCGCGAGTGCAGTAAGTGATATGAAAAATTATAACAGTAGAATTGCCCGCGTTCATCAATATTTAAACGCCACTACTCGAGAATTCCCCCAGGAAATTAAAGTATAACTTATATTGTAATACTTTAGTTAAAAGCTAACCTAGTTTTCTCGCCCTGAAAAACACTGCAATGGAAGGTTTTATAACAGCCCATCGATAAATGTCTTTTAGATGTTCAGTAGCATTGAGCTTATTTCTGACACTTTGCTGTGTCAAAAGGGCGTAACGGTTAAGAAAGGCAATAGGATCGTTTTTTTAATTATGTGGTCGTACATTTTTATTTTGCTCGCACTGACCTATTTAAGTTTCCATATTTTCCGAGAACCATTAGTGAATGGAACTGCCTTACCGATACATGTGATCAAACTGCAAAATAACGTTCTTCACCCATTATTGTTGTGTCATTGCTACTTCTTTTGTATCTGTATGTATTTGTATTAACCATCCTACATGGACCATGAGTCCGCAGTATTGAATAAACAAAACAAATATTAAATAAATAATTTCTGACCATGCTATTAGGATATATGTTCCTAACGATGGCTTGCGCGCAAGAATAAACGTAATGTACTTGGTAAAGCGATTGCTGTTGAATTTTTTTTTTCGCTCAGCGTACACATATATCAGTGGAGAGCATGCCACAGCGTTTCAGATGGCGCGGGTGTGAAAGGAAGTTAAGCTCGAACTATACAAGGTTCCTAATATTAGCAGAATGCTTCTAGAATTCCGACACTCTATGAACTCTACTACTGTGAGATTCTGACACGCATCAAAAAGTATAATTTAACGAATTGTGCAACCGGAATACGGGCGCGACCTTTCTCTTTAGGGTAAGGTGGGGCTAAATGCGCCAAAAATTTGAAAATAGTGAATATTTATTTTTATTTCACTCCTTACCATTAAACATCAATGCAGAAACTTTTCTTTGGGTACAAGGTATGCGCTACATAAATATGACCATGTTGCCGCCGTTCAAAGGTTTATTTTGAAAATAAATAAAAAATGCTTCCACATGTCTCATTTTACCCCAACCTGCGGGGAAAAACGAGACGCTGCGTGAGGCAAAACGAGACAGTGTGAAAAAAATTCATCCCTTCAGTTTTTGCACTAGAAAGACTTGAAATTCACTCCGTGGGCCCTTACGCAGTTTTAATGAGCCCAGTCTTTGCACTCCACGCATTGAATCCAGACAGAACCCGGTGATGTGTTGCTCCGAAACTCCTTGCAGATCGAACATCTCCAGTCTTTCTTTGTGCTAATGTTGTCTTTTGTTGAACGTTTGCACTCATTGGATTATTCAACGATTGGAGGCTAGATATGTTCTGACGCATCTTCTTCGCCTCTTTTTACTGTTTTGATGCAGAACTGCTCAGGCGTTTCGTGGCTTTTAAATTCATCAGCCGGGCTTTGTGAGGCAATGAATTTAAAACTGTGCAAGATTCGGATTTTCCATCGCTTGGTTTTTTTTTTTAATTTCGGTATTGGAGAAATGTCATTAAAACACGATCCCAAGACGTGTTTGTGAACGACTTGACTTGGAGATTCTGCCAATTTTTTCATGCCCCTCTTGAGAGCATCCTTCGGAACGCGGAACAACTTCCATACAGCGCGAATGGAGGGAGTCCTGTTCTGAACAGCAATCAGTGCTTTTTCATTCGTTTTCCTCCCAGGAGGCTCTATATGACATTCTCTTGTACGTCCAAACCCTCCTACACAAAGAAATATAATATATAATGAGTGTAAGTAAATGGATCAATTAATAAGACACTCTCTAAGGCAATTCGATGCCTTTTTGTCGCGTTTTGCCCCTCTCACATGCCCGAATTCGAAAAAATTTCCGATTTGCCCCGGGCACCAAATGAACTAAACATTTGGTGGTATGTAGCTAGTAGTCTAAGTAACAAAATAAATAATTACGTTGTTGTACTGACGCAGGAGTAGCTTCATTCACGGATCCGAAAATTTGGTCGAGCAGAATTTCGCCTCTTTTTGACGGGTCACGAACACACTGACACCAGCCGCGTAATTTTTGCCGCGCGAACGCTGTGAGTGATCATCAACTTTTGCACATAAAAAGGTGGACAATTAACAGCAGCTATCGCTGAAATAGAGAAACAAAGAAAAGTACTTTTTTGTATTAGCTATAGTGGTCGGCAAAGTCAAAATGTCGCGTTTTGCCCCGCGTCTCATTTTGCCCCGCCTTACCCTAATGCTTTCGAGGAACTGTGCAATAATGCAGAGAGACCATGCTCAAATTTTGTGCGACAGTGCACATACCAGCGAGATTCTGCAGTTAAAGTGAGTCTGGCCAACGAACATAATTCGATAAAAAAATAGGGTGTAGTTTGAACACGGCCCTTGAATAGAACTGCACCGTATGGTATGCAGACAAGACCGATCATATGGGCTGATTAAAGACCCGCGATGCTGGATTTGCGATCCGCATAGCTCGGGGCAAATTGAGAAGGGGACCACTTCGCGAACCACCGCTGTAATCACTCGAAGCCTTCCTTTCCCTCGCCTCCTCCGGGAATTGCAAGTGGCAGTTTGGGGAGAATGGGATTTAATATCAATGAGCGCAGGGAAATGGCCAGCACGCCACTCGCCTCGCGTGAATGCCAGCGGCATGAGCGGTGGAGCTGTCGGCATGCCGCCGCCGCTGCTGGAAGCTTCGCTAGTAGTTGAAGTGGTGGACAAGCGGCGCCTGTACGCCTCCAAGTCTTGGAACAAACCGCGCAGCGTCAGCAGACCCGAGCGATTGCCCCGCATTGTCTGGACGCCGGACGCCGGTGGGGTGCCGCTGGGGCCTCCGGCGGATAAGCCACTGCTGCCGGACACGCCTGCGCCATGTGACAATGTTCGCGTGGGGTTATTTGCGAAATTCCCGGCGCCGCACGTGACACCATTAGTTTACAAGTCTCTTCGGTCTATACTTGAGCACTTATCGGCCGGAGCATCGCATCAAATGGAGCAAATGGCAAACGAAGCTGGCACGTACTATTTGCGGATCGCCGCAGACGTGCGCTAGGCGAAAACAGGCAATGCGATCTTGTCTGTAACGTTCCCCGTGGGAGAATAGAAAATATATCATTGCATGGCTGCCTGAATATGTTTATGGTTTACCAATATTGATCGCCGCTCTTTGCCCCACTTGCGCGGGCTTTCTTTGTGGACATACGTACCTCCACGTATTCATACTGGCGAATAAAAGCAAGAAGAAGAAAATGTCACAGTTTCACCGCAAGGGTGAAGCAATGAATGCGATAGCAAAAAATTGTAATGTTATACGAAGTGAGGCTGGCAGCTAACTCTTTTTGGATCCGATCTCACGCAACTCTAGAAAACGCTTGTTTAAGAGAATTCTCTTCGCGTTGAGAGCGCAGCACGTAGAAGGGTACCGGCCCCCCCGCTGTCGGCCGCCGAGAAGGGGAGATAACGCGCGCGCCCGCGCCCGCGCTCGTAAAATCGAAGCTTGCCCCCCCCCCCTCCCCCCCCCCGATGTCGGCCGCCGAGAGATAACGCGCCCGTAAAATCGAAGGTCGAGGGACGGGACCCCCCCCCCCCTCGCGTCTTTTCACGCTCACGACCGACGGGCGGGGCCGGTTATATATATACATATACATATACGGCAAATGACGGCGGACGACGAGGACGGCGGACACCGGCGACGCCGACGGCGAAAACCAGCCGCGAGTGTCCATATAATTGCTATCACAATAAAAAAATTGTGCCAGTGACAATGGTTCGTTATGCGTCTTGTATCAAGATCTCACAGCATTACCCTTTTGCCAAAATAAAGGAACTGGCGCAAGCCCTGACCAGGTACGTGTGGCAAGAGGGGGAATTTGCGTCCATATTCCCACCCACACATCAGGGAATGAATTCTACCAGACAAGCAGTTCGGTGTTCCCATCTGCTGAGAAAGTACCCTGTCTGTGGTACTTACGTTGCTTGTTTCGTTTAATGATTGCAGGAAGATGACATCAACGCTGCTGTTACTGTAACGCAACGCTCACGGCTAAATAAAATTAAGTGTGCTGTTGTTGTTGTTGTGGTGGTCGTCGTCTTCATCGTCGTCGTTGTTGTTGTTGTCGTTTTTTTTTATATGAAAAAATATGGGAATGTAGGCTACGTAAGAGCCGGCTATCCCAAATTCAGGGTAGTAATATACAAGATACACACAAAGATGAGAAAAATAAAAAACAATAAAAGAAGAAAAATAATCTAAAGCACTATGTACATATATACAATATAGGGCGTATAACGCATGACAGTCTATGGGCATAGTCCAGTTCCCACAGCACATCGCGGATAGAGTCCGTACAGATAATTTTATGCACTTTGACTTGAGTTATGCACTTATGCACTATGATTATGCACTTACATCTTGACTATGATATGCTCATTAATGTTTCAACGCTATGGCAAGAAGCAATAAGAACTATAGACAGTGTTCTGTTGTTGTTGTTGTTGTTGTTGTTGTTGTTGTTGTTGTTGTTGTTGTTGTGGTAGTGGTGGTGGTGGTGGTGGTGGTGGTCTTCGTCGTCGTCGTCGTCGTCGTTGTTGTTGTTGTTGTTGTTGTTGTTGTTGTTGTTGTTGTTGTTGTTGTTGTTGTTGTTGTTGTTGTTGTTGTTGTTGTTGTTGTTGTTGTTGTTGTTGTTGTGGTGCTGGTGTTGGTGGTGGTCGTCGTCGTTGTCGTCGTTGATGTTGTTGTTGTAGTTGTTGTTGTTCTGTTGTTCTGTTGTCGTCGTTGTTGCTGTTGGCCTTGTCGTTGTTGTTGTTCTTGTTGTTGTGGTAGTCGTCGTCGTTGTGGTTGCTGTTGTCGTCGTCATCGTCGTCGTCGTTGTTGTTGTTGTTGTTGTTCGCCGTTGTATTCTTGCTTCAGGGACACGCTGGCGATGATATACGTGTGCATATTTCTTTCCCTACTTGATTGTTCGGTCAGTATCAGTTGCATGTATTTAGGATAGCCGGCCCTTACGCATTCCACCAACCCATATTTTTAGATATAAATAAAAAAACTCGAAATTCAACTAATGCATTCATACCGGGCATTCTATTTTTAAGTAACTCGTACCTTCATCAGGGAATGGAGGTTGAGAAGCTAGTTTCATTTCTTTAATTAAGAATTGTTGCACGGTTAATCGGGTAATTATAAGGATGCTTAACCGAACCATCTAACACCGTATTTTGTTGAATGGAATTAGAGTGAAGAAGTAGAAAAAGTAACCCGTTATGCATTTGCTGTACGAGCACCATTCTTGGTGAATAATGGCGCAACAGGTTTTTTTAAAAATAATTACCTTCCAGAGTGGTGCTTGCGTTGCTCCAAACCTCCCCAACTGCCAGTCCCAACCAAATCAAGGCGCACCGGTACCTGTAAAGTTTACGGATGTACACGCAATGAGTACTGAATCATAAACATTTCTGCGTGCGACAGCTGCGTTTACCAAATCCTAACAAAGATCACTTGTTTTCTGATTTGTTGCGCACGAAATGTGAGCATGAGAGGTATGCTTAAGCACTGCACTTGGCACACGAATAAATGAACTCTGAATCAACGGTTCATTTATCCGTGTGTTTCGACGTCACAAAGGAACAGTGGAGTTATGAGAGACGTCAGAGTGCAGGTGTCCGGTTAAACTTTGACCATCTGGGGTTCACTGACACACAGCTAAGAACGAGAGTGTTTTGCTTGCGTTCTGCCATCCTTAACCGTAGACAGGAATGGAAACCGCGAACTCTTGCTTAGTAGCAGAATGCCTTAGCCACCGAACCATGGCGGTGGGTGAATTCTAATAAGAAAGAAGGCCGCAGAGTCAATTACAAAACCAGACTTTCTAAAACACAATATTTCACTTTGCGCTTGAGACAAAAAAAAAAATGTAAATGCTGTTTTTGAGAAGCGGGTCTCTCGCTGCCTGCGAAAGTCTAAGAAGAGGCGATAAGCGGAGCTCGAATTGTGGGAAAATATGTTCTGAATTCTTGGCACTTAAAGTATCCGTTCCCATAAGAGTCAGCGTGAACGTGTCTTGCTTACTGAGGGAGGAGGGGGGGGGGGACGTTTCTGAGCTGTATTCCTAATAAACAGGGTTTGGCATGCATGGCAAAACCACATTCAGCTAAGTGAAAACGAGCTAGAAAAGAAGGGGTAAATGTCTGTCAGAAATTGCGAAGTGCGTGCCTGCGTGCCTGCGTGAGTGAGTGAGTGAGTGAGTGAGTGAGTGAGTGAGTGAGTGAGTGGAGTGAGTGAGTGAGTGAGTGAGTGAGTGAGTGAGTGAGTGAGTGAGTGAGTGAGATGGCGAGCGAGCGAGTGAATGAGTGAGTGAGTGAGTGAGTGAGTGAGTGAGTGAGTGAGTGAGTGAGTGAGTGAGTGAGTGAGTGAGTGAGTGAGTGAGTGAGTGAGTGAGTGAGTGAGTGAGTGAGATGGCGAGCGAGCGAGTGAATGAGTGAGTGAGTGAGTGAGTGAGTGAGTGAGTGAGTGAGTGAATGAGTGAGTGAGTGAGCGAGTGCGTGAGCGAGCGAGCGAGTGAATCGAGTGAGGAGTGAGTGAGTGAGTGAGTGAGTGAGTGAGTGAGTGAGTGAGTGAGTGAGCGAGTGAGTGAGTGAGTGAGTGAGTGAGTGAGTGAGTGAGTGAGTGAGCGAGTGAGTGAGTGAGTGAGTGAGTGAGTGAGTGAGTGAGTGAGTGAGCGAGCGAGCGTGCGTGTGTGTGTGTGTGTGCGTGTGTGTGTATGTGTGTGTGTGTGTGTGTGTGTGTGTGTGTGTGTGTGTGTGTGTGTGTGTGTGTGTGTGTGTGTGTGTGTGTGTGTGTGTGTGTGTGTGAGAGAGAGAGTGTGTGTGTGTGTGTGTGTGAGCGAGTTGAAAGGCCCAGGTGGCGTCCATGCGCAATCAAAAGTGGCAGTTCCTTCGGCGACGCCGAAACTGCACAAAATGTTACTGTAAAGCATGTGATTGCCAAGGAGTTGTGCCATTTGCGACACTCAGTAGTAGAGTTCAGAGTTGTGGTCCCCTTCAGCGATAGTTCCCACGAGGCACTTGCGTACGACCGATCACCTCCATTTTCGCGCGAGATTCAGTGAAACTGTCACCACCGTTGCAAGTTCGCGTGAGATATATTCCGGCTATAGCGAGACTATCGTAAGTGCAGGCAGGGTGAGAAGCTTGTCTTACGCTGATATTCTTCGTAAGATAATACTTCAACTAACCCTTGTGCTGTACATATTTCGAAGAGCACTGACAAACGAAAAGCTTTGTAAATTGTAAATTAGGCCCCAGATTGTTTGATAAGCCTGGACATGCAGCCACGATTTAAAGTGTGCTGTGTGTACAATGCTGTACGCGACCCTACATAGTGATGCACTGCTTTAATGGCTGCGAGCTAGAGCTGCACGGCCGACTTTCGACTTTTTCGCGAAACCAGCGCTCCGTAACCTTATGACTATGCCTACATGTTATAAATTTCGTGCTCGGCTGCGACCAGGAACGTGGTAAAGTACTAACTGTGATAGAATATAGGGGCTCACCCAGCCATTGTTTCACAGAAGATCCTTCTTCATAGCCGTCTTCGTTCACTCAAACATAAACGGTCATAATGACAGATGAACTAGTGCTGAATTCAAAAGGCTAACTGAAACCGATACATTCCATGCTGGGCGTTTATGCCTCGGTGTGACTTCTTTCTTTTCTTCTTCAAGCCTTTGATACACTACCTTGGAACGCACCTTGCAATACACACTTTGTAACGCGGATATAAGTAACAACAACGACGTATAGCGCAGTTAGAGCATCTTGGCCAGGAATTGAACCCCTGACCTCCTGCTCAGCAGCAGGACGCCATTGCCTCAGAGTCAATGTGGCGGCTGCGAACGGTTTTATGAGCAGCCATCTGAAGACTAATTAACTGTATAACTGACGTGGCAACGAACTTTTGTGACGTTATCGAAAAAAAAGACAAACGGGTGAACCACTGCACTGTAAGACTGTTATAGTTAATAGTAAATATACCAGAATTAGCCTTGTCCTGATTGGTTGGTTCATTGGTTTACCTCTATCAATGGCTCGTACCCACTGCGAGGGATTGACGAAGAATTGGTTGGGTAATAAATATGTTTTCCCAGGTCTAAAAAGCAGTAACAATAATTTGATAAAGTTAAGTGATAATAAAAATGACATTTCAAGAACTTGGCGAGGACATTGTCTAGAACCAAAGTGGAATATAAGCATCAGCACCTCCATATATGTACTCCATATATGTAATTGAATAAAACGTCTTCCTTTTCCTTCTTTCTTTTTCTCTTGTTTTTTCCCTAAGCGCCATAGATAGCCGTTTAGTATGAAATAGCCGCTCTTCGACGTCATTTTTCATTCTGGAGTGCAGCGCCATATGGTGGTGCTTGAAACTTATAAAAAAAGATCAATTTTTGGTCGTAAGTGACAGTGCTGCAACATGTCTTACACAAATTATAATTATTTCCGTAATCCATTGGCAGCGAAATTGCAAATTAGTTTTATTGCAAATTAATGTAGCATATATAATTCCTCGTTTTGCTCCGGGAATGATGAAGGCCGTTGTTACCGGAGGTGGTAACATGATCTGGAGAAGGTGGAGGTGACGCCCAAAGATGAAATATTACGAAGAGAACATGTCAGATCATAGGCGTGCGCAGGGTTCTCCAATATGGGGAGAGGGCCTAAGTTTCACTACAGCGACCCCCCCCCCCCCCCTCCCGCCGTCCCCCCCCATGAGTCAATTTCGATAAAAAAAAAAAGACAAGCTTGGAAGTGGACACAAAAATAAAAATCAAGTGATGACGTGCTTCCGACAACGGCCTGACTTTGGTCCCTAACTTTCCAGGGTTAAAAATGGGTAGTAAACAACTCTTTGCATGCAACATCAGCCCTCGGGCGCCATTATTTTCAAAAACCTGCATGGCCATAACCTCGTACTTTAAACAATGGCAGGATAGGTACGACTGAGCAAAGGTGTGGAGAAGACTTGGCGCCCCCCCTTCAGTTGACCAGGGGGGGGGGGGGGGCGACCGCCCCCTCGGTCCCCCCTCATGCCCTCGCCTTTGATTCAGATCATTACATCTGACTAGCCCTTTCTAAAATATTTTTCTTTGATGATGGCAAACTGTGTTTGTTTTGTCTGTTTTGTTTTGTTTCGTTTCTCTGTGCGTTCGTCCACGGCCACAAAAGAAGAAAGTGCGGGCCGATCCTTGAGACAGTGTAATACCGGGTCCAACAGCGGCAGAGGTGAAAGCAAGCTTCCCACCTTAAGTGAACATGGGCTAATTCCAGAGAAGTGAAATACCGTTTTCCCGTATTTCACTGTCTCCGAAGAAGAGTCAATGCCGCGCCGACCCGCGGCCCGCTATCGACTTCTTTCACAACACAGGGGCAGCATGCGCAGTTTAGCTCCACTGTGTGTGCGCTTAATTGACAGCAGCTTCCAGTTAAGGCGTGTTAACGACGTATTGCGTGTAACACGCTAGTACCCACCGACACGTTTTCGACGTACACTGGCACTACCCACGCACACACGCACAAAAAAAAGTACGACTAAGAAGTGCAAGGCACGTACAAGAGGGAAGGATAATAATGTACGTGTATGCCGGAAATGGTAAATACTAGACTAGGCCACTATATACTATAGACGTTGTCTTTTATGCCGTACGCATACGCAGATATCACTCTTTCCACAACACGCGTGCGTGTTATAAAACAGCCGCAAGAGTAGCAGGAGCAAGCTGTGAAGGAGGTTCGGTTAATTTGTTCTCTTTCCGCCTTTATTCTCTTTATCGACCACCATGTCAAAGCAATGGTGTTTCTTGAAAAGGTCACTTCCGTCAAAATTGGGCGCAAAAAAAAAAAAAAAGGCTAGAATGTGGAGATATATTTCATCCCTGCGGTGTTTAATTGTATCTCCAGAAAATCTGTATTGTACTCAAAAAAGAGTAAGTGAAAACAAAAAAAAGAGGTTTTTACAATGACTGTGTAAAACTTAATTTGGTGCCTTTCATCTCACACAATATGTGCAGCTTGTGTGCCGTGTGGGAGCGATTTTCGTTGTTATATGATGGTTGGTTAATGGGGTTTAACGTCCCAAAGCGCCTCAGTCTATAAGAGAAACCGTAGAAGATGGCTCCGGAAAATTTCGATCACATGGGGCTCTTTAACGAGCACTGACATCGTACAATACACGGGTCTCTATAGCGTTTCGCCTCCATCGAACTGCGACCGCCGCGGCCGGGATTGAATCCGAGTCTTTCGGGTCAGCAGCCGAGCACCGTAACCACTAAGCCACCGCGGTGGCTGCTCTTACATGTAAAAACATAGGAGCCTGGGCTACTTTTACGCGCGGAGCATGTAATGCAATTCGGTCGGTCCAACTGGATCGCCTTAAAAGACGGACATTGCGTAGAAAATGTCGACGTTTAGGCAACTAATTAAAAATATGTACTGAAATCATTTTGCTATTCTTTCTCGGGTGCATTTCTTAATTAAAAATTGAAGTCGAGCACGGTTATTTCATAGATGAGTAGCAGAAATCTTTAAATTATCGCCAATTTCAGAATATAGGTCACCCAACTGTGCTTCATAGTTTATCGGTGTTATAGTTAAGGTCATCCCGAACTTCTTGGAGTATGCCTTTGGGGACTGTTAGCTGGAACGTTCATTACATTGTAGTGGACTTTAAGGTGCCTGGATAGTTATCTGATTTGATTTATTTGCAGAGTACTGCTCAGCCTCCATTTGGCAGTTATTGAAGGGTGGGATCACAAAAACAGCGCTCATGCACACGTTTTAACATGATCTTTCTTGCACGTCACAACGTGCGAGAAAGGTCGTTGTCTGCCCAGGACGCTAAGATTACAAAGAAAAAAAAAGCAAAGATTGCGCACGAAGACGTGAGCGCCAGGTTCGATAAACGTGCGAAGTCTTCATTCGATACAGAGTATATTCGTGTCTAAAGTTTTTGCCGAATCAAAACACTCACCGCAGATTTGACATTCACCTCCATTGTCAACGATTAGACGTTGCTTTCACGCCTCATTCGTTGCACCGCATCAAACAGAGGAATGTCCCCCCCCATTGTTCACGCTGCCACAATCACGGTTCGTCAGTGTAGGATATTATCATAAAGTGCCCTCGATGTGAACGACAGCAGTCTCGTCTGTGTGATTGTTCGAGCATCATCGATAGACGACCTCTCACAGTGAGCGATGTAACTTTGATGCCCCGATAAGCAAAGACGTTCAGTGAGTGCTCTTTACGATTTTTTTTCTTCGACGCTAACTTCATAAATGACATTAGTGTTTGTCGTATTTATACTGTATCGCTTCTTCATCGGGCCAATCTCACGGTCGTTTTGTTTTTATTTAAGCGCATGAAGAAATAATTCTGTTCGCCTCAACATGCTGTGTGATGATTCATCATCCTCTGCGTTCTGGACAGTGATTTCGGTGTCTGGGCCCGGAGATGCATTATTTGTGCGCTAGCCTTTGTGTATGTGTAGTGCTGCTTGTTGGCTTTTCTTTTTCTTTCTTTTCAGTTCTTTTTTTTTCCTTCTTTGTTAGTTGCGTAACGATATCACCACTTTGGGACAGTCGGCTGTGACATGGCCTGTCTTTTCATGTTCTCAAGTCTATAAAAATAATAAATGTAAGTCTAAGGTATTAATCGAAAGGGAAAAAATATTAAGTCGGCAAGCAACCATTCTATTTAAGGTGCTTTTGCACTTGTCGGTCTTGCGCTGCTAAACGTTATGTAATCGCTTGAGGTGACCTTAGATTTATTAATTATTATGTAAACAGTAAAATCACTGTTAGTCGCTGTAGTTTGCGGTGAGGGTGTCTCCAATCTGTAAAATGTGCCCGCTGGAATACTGCGGAGTTGACGACTCGGGACAATAAGGACCCCACTGCCACTAGAGTTATCGTATTTATCTTTACAAAACGTGCATGATCGCTTCGGCGCGCTTCCGTGGATGCCGCACTGTTTGATCTCAAGATGCCGCGTCCATTTCTTGCCTCAACCATCCTCCTCGGGGCCTCTCTTTACAGCGGTATAACGCACGACGCCGATGCGGCTCATCAAGACGCTGTCGGCCCCCGACAATGACTGCGTGATCGGCACGAAACGTCGCCCAACTCTTCTGGACACCTGTGAATTCCGCGTGGCCATCCGGCCAAGCGCTTTACAACTATAGCCGAAACGGTTCCAGCACTTCCGTACATTTCGCCTGCGACTACAAACTGCTTCACCAACCGGTGGTGGCGATGGTATGTATAACGTGTTGCGAGAAACAAGCGAGCGTTTCTCATGGTGCAGACCGCGTGCATGTTTTGCGCCTTTTAACTGCGCAGAGAACTTCAGTTCATGAAGAGAACCTCAGTTATCTTAGCAGACACTAAACAGGCAATTAGCTAGATTGATAACGTGAAGCCATATGTACCGACGTTCTTCGAGCCTGATGTCAGTACAAGTCGGTATAGTGCGCATGACACAACTCGCGTATCGACGAATCCTCAAGCGCAGCGCGCTCAGCCAGCTCTGAGTGAATCGGAGCAATGAAGACGAGTCGCAAGACATCCAGCAACGGCGCCGGCGCCGTTAGAACTATGCGAGCACGCGCGCGTGTCATGACTTCTGTGAGCGAGCGTGCGCCCCTGCCTCGAAGCTTTGTCTCTGTCATCTCATGCGTGTCCGCGCCCTTGCATATCCTCGTTATCCAGAGTTTCCTCTTCGCGCCGCCTGCACGCTCACACATTCGTTTGCCTCGTCGTCTTTTGCCTGGAATTACTTAGCGTCCGTGACCGCGATCGAGCATTAAGCGGGCGCTGCGGAGGTGCGCGCGGTTTGACTCTGTTTATTTCCCTTTGCGCTGAGCCCTCGTTGCGGGTCTCGCTGTGAAAACAGTCAATACGAGGTGTTGGCTCATCTCGTTACAAGTTTTAAGGGATAAAAAAGAGGGGGGAAAGTTGCAGGCTTCAGTGGTTCGTCCGCCTCTAAATTCATTTGTATCGACACCATTCATGTTCTCAGAGCTGAAACGGCCATATTTTCCCTGCGTAAATATGTATACAGCCCCCCCTCTGTCCTTTACTCCTCCCTCATCCTCTCATGGCCGCCGTTGAGGTGTCATCTGCTCGAGCTACACAGTTACAGTGCGCACATCATTTACTCTTTTTCCTCTTCCTTCCTTCCTTTTGTACATATTTGCTCAAATAAATAACCGCTTACTGCATATTTTCAAGAAATACTACTTCACGGAAGTGCGCGACGTCGTCCTGGCAGTATTGCCTCGTGCCGTCTCCGAAGTGCCTGCCCAGGAGTCATCGCTGTGAATCGGGCTGGGGTTCGATTTTCCGCACGAATTGTCCAAGCGCCAAAGCAGCGTGATAGCGCAGTTGTTTACGTTGTTTACGTTCCAGCTCCTAAATGCGCATTCATTCAGTCTTCGTCTGAATTATAGTAAGCATAGCTCAGACTTTTTTTTTCTTGTCTGTGGAAAGAGCGACGCTTAGATCAAGTCCGGCCAGTTTATTTCCTTAAAGGTCTTTTTACCAGGGTTGGTGTGGAACCAATGAGGTACAAGTAATGGAAAATCTAACATACGAGCACTGGAGCATGAGAAAAACGTATGTAGGCTACCCTTCAAATACCTAGGGATAACAATATGAAGCAAATGCATGTTTTAGATGATGTATTCGAACAAGAATGGACAATATATTTGGAAAAGCTGAAGAAACATCGGGTGAATAGCGGTGACAGTAACGTAGTGGGTAAAGGCATTTCAGTATCGTGCCGTGTGGGAACATAATGAAGCAAAATATGTAATTGTTTGTGAGCGTGTTTTTCAGCTCATAAAATATTTCAAATTGACTTCCAGTTCATTGTGCTTGATGTTCTCGTGGGTGCGTTGATGTATTGTGCATGATTTTTGCTGCAAAAACAAAAACAAAGCACTCATCAAGAATGCCAAGGCTGGGTATAGTGCCATATTTTGTTTTTAGGCTTTACACGCTTACTTCATGTGAGTAGGATGAATGAACGAAAGGATGAGGAAGTGGACAGACAACTTCATACTCGGCCCAGCCGTGCGTTTAACAACAAAACGGGCTCAGCAGATTCTGTTTGGAACATTTAGTTGCTGTAGCGTTGCAAAAGAAGGCGACACAGACCCAGCCACCCTACCCGTCGCCCGGTCCGGCTTCCGGGGACATTTTTATTGGCTGGCGCAGCTGTTTCAGTTATTGCAACAAAGACGGACGCGACAGCTGCAGCAACATAAAGCTGCCAGGCCGAACACTTTCGGCCCCGTGAGAAAGAAAGTTGCGCGAAAATTGTCGAAAGTGGCAACCTGGGTGTCGAATTCCAGAGCTGTATATGCTCGCATTGTACTTTCTCTGATTTACTCAGCGAAAAAGTAAAAATTTCAGCGCGCCAATGGCGTTGTGAACGATATCCTTCCAGCTTAGCATAGCTTGCAGCCTAAATTTGCAGTAAAGCACATAAATGAGGCAACGCGACAGTCGTGTCGTGCTGCCTGTAAATTTTAGCCTTCACGCTGCAGTGTAATCGTAAACCGACTAGCTCAGATGAAACTGTTGTTGTTGATAATCTTTAATGCTGCACTTGGCGGATCCACTCCTTGGAAGCAAAAAGAAGGAAAGGTTCTTTTGCAAACATGTCACGCTCAAATAAGAAAATTGAAAGAGCGGCGACGCCGTCATTAAGTGAAAACGTAAGTTTAATCCGTACATGGCGAGGCAGTGCCATTATGTACAACTTAAGACTATGTTGCTTGTATCGTGAACGTGTAATTTCGCACTTAGGCCCATGCGCTACTCGTATACACTCCGCTCATAAGGGCGCCGCTTGGCAGCGCTTGTCGCCATAAACTTCGGCACGTGCGATGGTTTCTTATGTACCTCATGAAGACGCCAGTTCAACCTCGTTCGCTGCATTTCCTGCTTGCAACGATCCGGCGCATATAAACAATTCAAACGGAGTCAAAGTAAATAACCTTATTGCTCCTGAAATGTCGCAAAGAAATGAAAGATGCCGGGACAACGTGCGAGTTCTCCGGGAATTGATCGAATAATATGCTTGCACGGAAAAAGGAATAGCAATCTTTGAGCCTGTAGATACAGCCGCGGAAAGCAAAAACAAAAAAGAGAAAATCAGAATAAGAATATTTAAATAAAAAGTGAAGAGGGGCAGCGAATTTTTCAAACGCTATATAAACCCGAAGACGAGCGCTGCCTTTTTTCGGAAGCCTCTTTATTTTTCTTCAGTCGGCCTACTGTTTTGTTCGGCATTTGTGTTTATATTTTTGTTCTTTATGCTATACATGCACTTGTTCCTATATACCAGGGGTCTTAAACACGCGGCCCGCGAGCCTCTTGCTTGCGGCCTGCGGTTCGCGCATCTCTGTCTTCACCCCATATATATATATATATATATATTTTTTTTACTTTCTTAATAACTATGTTCGTGAGCTACACAGGCATGACTGGTCAAGAGCATTGTTTTCGTGAGGGACCACGTGTGGACACTAAAAAACTATATTTCAGAATCGGCATCCAGGTTTCAGCCATCTTGGAGATCGGTGTCGATATGGAATCCTGCTACCAAACCTCCTTGAGAAATGATCCGTACATGAGTTTTGGGAAAGGTGTTCTTTCAAATGGCAACGTTTGCCGGCCATTTGTACATGAAAATTACCCCCCCCCCCCCCCACCCCCCACTCCCAACCCCGCTTTTACGTTCTGTACTACGCGTCGGCACAGTTACTGACCATTTTCTTCTCTCCTTCCCTTCTCTTCTCCCTCTCTCATCTTTATGCTCCCCTTTCCCATTCCCCCAGCGTAGGGTAGCCAACCGGGCATGTGCCTGGTTAACCTCCCTGCCTTCTCTCTTGTTTTTCTCCTCCTCTCCTCTGTACTGCCCTGGCCCGTACGGGACTAAATGGCGCGACTGCGGCCCACTGGACGAGGTGAGTTTCATTTTTCAGCTTTAGCCGTCTCAAATATTTTTCGCCACATTCTAACCGTGATCGTTTTTTCTAGATGAGTGCCAAGAGTTTGTTGCAGTATAGATCTAAGAAGTAATTATCGACTGCAAAGTGCACTTTCAATCTTTTTCTTTTGCGTTTGTATTATACATAAGCAGCGTTCCAGATATCACCAAGGTATTCTGGCTTAACGTTATCTCGCCAGTATTTTCCTGGGCATCACAAGCCGGCCTCTGATGTCCGTGCCTGGTTATTATTATTGTAGCTCCATAGCACGCACCCATTCCGAGCCATTCTCCCACTCTCCAAGAATAGAGGACCACGAGGAAACACAAGCCCAGTTAATCTAAAAAGTAGAAAAAAGTCAAAAATACAGATGCCAGAAAGGCGAGAATAACGCATATTGAGAATTGGGGTCAATTCAATCTAAATCATGAAAATAACGCAGATAAATCACCGCTCTTTTTAGGAATTCGGAGAGCGAGGAAAATAGAGAGGAAATGAATAATTGACAGAGATGAAGAAAATAGGAAGCGAAAGCTAATCGACACGGCATATTTTTTTTTCTTTCTTTTTTATTTCACTGCTTCTATTGCATACCTTCCCGTCATTTTACGTCAATTAAATCATACGTGTGCATGCTGCATACGCCATGCCCAAGCCCCAAAAGACAAAGGTTCTTGAGCCTAGTCCAATCTGGCTAAGTGGAGCTTCGAGTGGCCTCTTTTCTTTCCCTCTTGTACCTGTAGCTGCGACACGATAAAAAAGAGGCGGCCTATTGATTCAATCTCATTACGTTTAGGGCTTGTAGGAGACACCACAAAGTCAGCTGCGCGAAAGCAAAAATCTAACAGCGTAAAGTAAAAATTTAACTCTGTGTCTGTACAAGCCTGCTCTCTCTGTCTGTTTGTTTGTCCTCTGGCTTTCCGTAGATTAAAGAACCTCCGGAGCTTCACTCGGAGAGTTCCCTCTGTGTGTTGAATCGATATCATCCACCGGGATGAGCGTGCGACCTGAGCGGCTCTGATAACCACAGACGCTGTTATCCCCAGGCTAATTAAGCTGCCCTGTGGAAGCTGTTATCTGAGTAAAATTAATTACGCGAGAGATTGTTGCTTTAGCCTCCGTGTTAGAAATAATAACTTTGACGGCTAACCTTTTGTAGTTTCGGGATAAGCTGCAAAAACAAAACACTGATATTCGTACGTATATATCAGGATGTCTGAAAACTTAAACCAAGCAGTGGCCATCAACACATCTCTCCCACTATAAGTTCTCCTGCGCCTTCTTCCTTCTCAGAGTTCCCTTGCCCTTTGTCCCTATTCGGTTCAGATGTCAGAGTGCCCCCTTTCTTCGGTGTTATTTTTTGTTCTGTTTCATTTCCATCGTCCACTGCTTTTCTGTACCTCTGTGTTGCTACGCTCTTCGCTCTAAATTAAATCCATGCCTGTATCGGCGTCCCGGAACATCTTCCCACGGGACGTTGCTTCACTATTGTGATACTTCTTGTACTGTGCCGTTCTTCATAATCTTCCGGCTCTCCAATTCTGCTTTTCTGCTTGCTTTGTTTTGTCCTTTCTTCTATACCGATGAAATAGAATGCGTAACCCGCTGCTTGCAGGAAGCGACGGGTGGATACACTCGCCCAATGGACGAATTCGCCTTAGCCTTCATTGTCTTGCCTGAGAGAAACATGATATATATATATATATATATATATATATATATATATATATATATATATATATATATATATATATATATATATATATTAAGGGGAAAAAAAGTTTTGGCTTTTTTTTTCACGCTGCCTTCATACTTGCTTTTTCTGTGGTGGCAGACATCTTACGATGAGTAGGGGCATCAATTACGACAGTAATTAATAAATTACGTTAAGTTGCTTCTTAATTAGACAAGACAGTCGGGTCAAACGGGAAAATTGCAGCCATTCCTGCGGAGAGCCTGTTGCCGCTTTCAGATTTCGCAAAAGCAGCTGCTGGCAATTATTATTGAATGATGATATCCTGCCCATTTCACTGGCGAAACTGAAAGCGGAACTCGGAAGAGCACAACTGCCATGCCCTTCCGAGACGTCCAGAATGAGCGAGCGTCGTTGTACCAATCATCGATCGACTTCGCTTCGTGGTTGTAAGGGTTTCGTTTGGCATAGTCGCCGTCCTGAACAGTGACGTCATTCTGGTCGTCTGCTAATTGAACTCACCGGAGCTTCGGTTTGGATTTCGCCGGTGAATTTGGCTGAATATCATTGCTCCGCAATAATTACCATAGGCCGATTTTTCAAAATCTCAAAGCGGCAATGGCCTCTTGGCAGGAAGGAAAGCAACTCTCCCTGGTGACACGACCGCCTGTATCCTCCAATTAAAAAGTTAATTTATTTTATTTAATTACTGACATAATTGCTTTGTCTAGTCCCCTTAGGATGTCTCCCACCACAGAAAAAGTAATTATGAAGGCAGTGGGCAAATATTCTATTGCCCTTAGTTTTGATGATTTCGGACACATTTCTTAAAACACCCTATATATATATGTGTGTGTGTATATATATACGAAGAGATATTCGACGAAGTAGAGATACCCGCAGTTTTAATGGCATTGCGTCGTCAAGGGATAGTTAGCCAACATCTAGAAAGATTCCATAGGTGTCTACAAGAAAAAGCATAACGGCTTGTGATCAAGAAAGAGGTCAGGTAAGGGTATGCGATCTCTCCGATGTTGTTCAAGGCGTGCTTATAAAAAGTATTTAAATGACTAGATTGGGAAGGAACCGGAATACAAATTCCAGAATATCTCAGCAAATTCAGTTTTGGATATGGTATCGTGCCCTTCAGCAATGATAGCGACGAAGCGCAAAAAAAAAAAAAAGAATTGATGAAGTAAACCGAGAAAGTGTAAAAGTATGGTTGAAGACAAATATGCAGAAGACAAAGGTAATTCAGCGAAACCGAGTGATGGGCTAGTTGGTACAGCATGTATTTAGATTTAGCGCAAAGAAACAGGAGGACGCAAAAGTAACCAGTGTCGTCGTGTCTTCTTTTGTGTACTGGTGTTGCCTTACGCTAAGTTTAAAGATACCACTATAATGTTCGGTCGCCGGCGAACGAATGAAAGTTCATGGCTGGCTGCGGGACCCTAGAATCTGTACAAGACTATGTATATGTAGGTCAGTCAGTTAAAGGGTAGCCTTCTCATCTAAAGTAAATTCACCAACGCAGAAAGATAGGACGGATGGCATACGGCAGGCATTTCCAAATCATGACAGGCAACTTACCGCTGTCGCTGAAGTAGAAAGTGTAGAATCATTGCACTTTGGAAGTTCAGTAGACAGGAAGAGATAGGCGAGACAGCCGAATGTATCAGAGTGCAAACAGGGGAAGCCGATATCCTCGTCGACATGAAGAGAGAAAAAAAAAAGAAAATGGGGCCTCGCGGGTCACGTAATGCGTAGGACAGACCACCGGCTGTGAGTTAGAGCAAGCGAATGGATACCAAGAGATGGTGCAAAGCAGCCGATGTGCGCAAAGAGTTAGCTGGGGTGACGAAGCTAAGAAATCTGCAGGCGCGAAACGAAATTACCTCGCGCGGAACCGTTTAATTTGGAAATCACTTGGAGATGGCTTTGTCCTGCAGTGGACATAGAATATGATGATGATGATGATGATGATGATTATGATGATTATGATGATGATGATGATGATGATTTCTTAAATCTCTTATGACATCTTGAGCAGCGCATTTAAACCGGGCAGGTAACTAATAAGGACGCCGGGACAACTTCGCCCATTTCAGCCTCGTTATAACTTCGCTTCCATTTAAATGTACTAGACACGTCATGAAAATATAGACAGAGAACTGCATGAAGCGAAAGTTCATGACCCAAATCTTTCCTTCTCTCTCTCTCGGAGCAGCCACTGTAAATACAGAACCGTCTGCATAGAGTACATCTCGGTTGCCTTGTTTCTGTGGTTGGGTTGCTACTTGCAGGCACGGGCACTCGACGGCGCACTTAAGATACTAAGGAGGTTCGCTAATTGTGCTCCGTGCCGTATGCTCCCGGCTCGAGATCGCAAGGCCTGACTGACGTCATTCGTTCCTACCGGATCGTGTTTAGCGGTGTGTGTGCGTTAGGCCACCGAGTCGGTCCCGGAGGACCGGAGGACTCGGAGGTCGGTGAGACGGCGCCTCGGGGGAAAATCGATGGACTGCTAAACGAAGGTTTCTCCGGCAAATTCGCGCCGCCACTCAGCCTCCGGGCACGGGTACCGCTCCGAGAACGATATTTGGGATTTCATATGTCCTCTGAGCTTCACTGCGGACGTTTCGTGAGCTGCCCGGCGACCCCCGGGCGTGATGTGATTGCCTGGGAAGAGGATTCTACGGCAGGCAAGATCACACTGGACGCCTACAACCAGCTTTCGGGGATTTATGACGATCGCACCACGCGGAGATATGTTGCGCAATGCGCTGCATTTGAACTATTAGGAGTTCTCTTATTAAGAGGTACCAGTACACCCGCATTCATTTTGCAATGTCAGAACGAATATGGGAAGGCCAGCCATGGGAGAAATTCGGAATTCCCAAAGGGTTTTATCTGGTCTGCGTCTGTTATTTATTCGTATAGATAACATAACAAACATCCCAAAGGCACCAAATCTATTTCTATATGGAGACGATACTAACGTATTTTTCTCTAAAAAATAACTTGGATACTCTTGAGCTGCAAACCATAATTCGACTCGTGAACTTAAACAAACGGCTGAAAGCAAACAAACTGTAACTGACCAGTAAAAAGTAAGACAATTATCTCATCTATCGCCCAAGAAGCAAGTATGTTCAAAATGGCATTACAGTTACGTAAACATTTTCTGGCGAAATTATCGAAGGCACTAACCTTCCCAAGTTCTTTAGAGTTTCGCTTGTGAAAAACTGAAGATGGCTTTATCACTTAGACAACAGCTGAAGTAGTATTTCGCGCTCTGCTTACATTATTAGTAAGTTACGACAACTGGTGCATGCTCGTGAAAAAAAATGACTACGTATTCTATTAGCTACTCTGGGCTGTTCACTGTAACGAGGAATGCAGTGTCGTGGGAAGGATTTTGGAATTTAAAGGCGGCCTGATGGCCACTTCAGGCATTCGTGCCTTTTGTGAAGCCTGTTGGGCAACTTTCTGTAATCTCAATGAACGCTGCCTGAAGAAGCATTTCTGTGCAAGTGGATAACAGGCACTGAGTACTCGAAGTCCCCTTTTCCAGGGAGATGAGTGTTATGGAACATGGCGGTTGAAGGCTGCATTCTCAAAAATAATAGACATGTACCACCTCCACATGTCGCCCCCCAACGCCCGCGTTGCATCTCGGTTCACAGCATACATTCAGAGCTGAAACTCTCCGAGAGCGATGAGCAAGGATCCCTGTCTTCTATCAAGATCGGTGCCTTGTCTCGGGCGTGAGAGGCCCTGCGGGTCTGTTCTGCAACAGCTGGGGTTGCCACTCGCTGACAGGCGGGCGCACTGGTTCACTGGCGACCACCCCTCCACCGAACCCCGCAACCCACTGAGAGGCTGAGATAACTTACCAAGGGGTGATGCGGTGGTTCTCTATACGCAGGCAGGCTCTCCATTTTTTTTTTCACCCACCATACGGTATTTCATATAATAAGCGTCAAATCTCAATGCCATCAGCGTAGCCAAATATTTAGGCTTCTTCTTCGATAATGGTAAGCTAGTCAACATTGCTTCTGTCTTTCTAGCTTTAGCTGAAAGCTTTAACATGCAGTGGTGTAATTCAAGGTGATGGTGTCTCTTTGTTCGCATTCACCGAAAAATAACAATCTCGAAAAAAGTGTGTTCAAAAACCTTTTTTTTCTAGCGATTCAAGCCTGTGCACGTGAAATAGTACTTGAGACATAAAGAAATAAGAGGGATGAAAAAAATAACCTCTTCATAGCAATTCAAGGCGCCATTGGGAAACTCGACGTTTTCCAAAAGGCATACTGTTTGCGACCCCTTTCATCGGCAAAGCTTATACGGCTTCGTAAGTGCGCGGTTTTGCGTCGTATAAACGAGTATCGCTTACCACCCGTGTGCCTAAATTAGTTTACCTGTAGTCATTCCGTCTACTGCATGCAATCATTGAATGATCTTGTCCAAGATTGCCAAAAGCGTATGTGTAGGGGCTGAAATGCGAACGAAAGGAATGCGTCGACCCATTAAAAAGTATCTGATGGACGAATATATAAGTGAATACCACTCTGTGCGTTTCCCTACTCCAACCGTTCTCAGAGACGGCCGAGCGTCCCATCACCCTGGGGATGGCCAGTCAGTGGAGCAGGAGGACCGGACCAGAGTGGTGGTCCCTAAACCCCGCTATATTGGCCGTGCCTTGAGCACCGTCCGCAAAACCTTCCGAGCCCAACTCGCAACGAGCCATTTCTTCCCCCCAGATGCCACCCACACACCTTTTCCTTTCCCTCGTTTCCTTGTGACGTACCGTCGCGTCGCCGCACCACTGCGACGCCGTCGGAAGAGGCCCGCCGAAGAGGAAGCCCGGAGAACGTGGCTGTGACGTGGTCATCGAGCCGTGGATGAGGCGGCCGGCGACGCGCGCCAGCGACCGTCTCCGAGCGTGACAGCGCGGCTGCCTCGAAAGCGTCAGCAGCGCGCGTGGCTGCGGCTCATTGGGGCGGAGGCGCGTGCCGCCGCCCGCGGTGCGCGTCCGGCCCCACCCAATGTGTAACGTCGCCGTGGGTACTCTGCAGACGCAAGCAGACGCGCAGTTTGCGTTCCGTGCACTTGACAGCTGTCCGCTAGGGAAGTAGCAAAATTCCACGGTGACAAAGCCGTTCTCGAAAAAAAAAAAGCATTCACAAATTTCGCGCACGCTTACAGCGCATTCGGCGTGTTCGACGGGGGAAAGGTTTCGTCCGGAGGAAATATGTCTAACAAACAGGTCGAACTGTCAGTAAAACACATCGGTCCAAACTCGCCAATCTCGCGCTTTTTTTGTAGCCACTGTCGTCGCACGCAAGCAAAAGTATCAATGAAGCGAACACCAATGAAGCTTATATGCGAGGGCCCTTTGATGAACAGATCGAACATGCACAACGCAGTTCATTGTTAAACAAATTTGCAGGTACACCCAGGTTTTCTACCTAAATCTGTCGTTCAGGCTGGGAGTTTTATCAACACAGAGTATACGTATATATATAGTCAGTCGTTACCTGAATGGCTGACACTGCCGACCTCCGTGTGCCACGCTTGATATCGCAGTGAAACTTCTGGAAACCTTCACTGCACGCCCTTCTTTCGACGGGCTAGACAGATTCTCCGTAAACACAGGTGAGGCAACGGGAATTGACGTAGAAAAAGATATTGGGTCTTGCGCATAAACTAGATTTGTTCGATCACCTCTTTACAAAGTTAAATGCTGTGCGTCGTTTACCCTTTTTATTTTAATTTTAGTCATCCTATGGGGAAGCGTTCAGCACGATGGATGCGTGCCCATATTCTCTTCTGTAGGACAGCTAGGTGAGCGCGTTCCTGTTGGTGGTATTGTGCAAGAGTCGACTGATTGTCCGTTTCAGGATGCCCATCAGAGCATGCTGAAAGAGTCCACTAAGGAGATACGTAGCCATCAGGCTATACCTTCGAGAGCCACCGAGCTGGCACCAACCGCGAATGTAGGCTCCGAGCTCTATATCCAATCACCACACTCTGAAGTACACACAGTCCACTTGGTGGGCTCTTACACTGTATACAGAATACCACCCCTGGTTAACCATTCTGCTACCTTCTCCCGCTTTCGCCGTTGTCACATATACAGACACACAGAGGATATCGCTTTATTTTAGGCCATTGTGCTGGTCTGCCCTCATTCTTATACGCACTACTCTTTCCGAAACCGCTGATTGTTTTATAATTGCACATGACGCCAACCTTTTGCTTTATTTTGAAAGCAATGGTACGTAGAACTTCGCCCGTTCTACACTCTGCGCTGCATTTTGTCTAGTTCAGTATGGGGACATCCTAAGTAAATCTGAGAGTCATATGGTTTCATGCTATCATGGCCTGAGGGCAACCTGGCGCGGCGATCGTTCAACCATCATGGGATTGATGGGAAGTACAAGCTTCGGATCGGATTGCGTTAGTTAGCGAACTGTGCAGAAATCTTTTATTTCTACAGTTTTGCTTTCGTTTCTCGCGCATCAGGTGTACCCTGCCGCAATGCGTGCGGCGTTCTCTGACGTGGGTGTCGGGGTGGGGCGCAAAGCACTCAAGCGGTGCCTGTGCTGTTGAAAGTACACCTAAAGCGCGCTTGGTCTCTCGGTTTGCGGCGACGTTGCGTCTTTGCAGGTTGCATTATTTTCTTAACATACATACAAACGTCCGCGTTGAGTAAAACAAGCGCGCTCTACTCCTGGCCTCCGTAGGGGCTGTCTGCCGCAGGTCGCGCTAGTGATGCGTCGCATTAGACGGACGCAGCGCACAGAGGAGACGACAGCTGCCGCCGCGTGCGCTTCAGATGAAGCAGTATGCCAGCGTAAAATATACTAGAAGACCAAAAGCATCCAGCTGGCGCCTGAGCCACCGAAGCAGAATCGCGTGCATTCACAGCAGTCGCGGTAATAAAGAGCAAACGCCTACCGTCTGCGAAAAAACTTTGCTGTTCTCGCAGAGACGATTAGTGCTTCTCTAAGACACGCAACACTTTTCACACGGTGTAGTTTTTGTATTTCCATAAATACAGGATTCGTACATTTGAGAGAAAAGCATGCATGTTTGATTTAACTGTTGTAAAAATAAATAATTCATTAACGCCAAATCTAGAGCGCGATTGCAGAGCGAGGCATGTCCTGATGGTTGAATATGTCCATGCTTCATTTCAATCTCACGGTCACGCAAGCTTTCTGCAATAAATTTTTCGTATGGAAGCATTAAGCTAATTGAAAATAAATTCATATAACTGTGTTTAAAGCTCAGTAAACAAGCACCGAGAGTCTCAAGAACGAAATCTATCTGAAGCAGATCCGAAGGCTTTATTTCCCATCATTCCCATGGTGGCTGAGGTGCCGCTTACCGCGTGCGCGCAGACGCCAGGGTGACACTTAGCAGACGACGCGGCGCAGATGAATACATGTGGAGGGTCTAATTGCCCTTCCTATTGGCTAAAAGGCCCTGTAGCCTCCACAGTGCTGAAGGAAACTTCTGAGACAGAGTATAGTGCCAGATTTCCCTCGAGTGCGTAGTATTATGAGTAGAGGCCGGATTTTTAGGCACTAAAAAATCGGGTTTTAGGCGCCAAAAATAGGCAGGCAAAACACAGTTTTAGGCCCCCCAAAATCGTAAATATAGGCACAATAAATTTTTACAAAAATTCAAATTCAAAAGACGTGCGCGACCTGTGTCTACGACAGGAAAGCAAAAAAAAATGTTATAAGTTTATGATGGCACAAATGCGGAAATGGTTTAGCATAGCCATGCACTTGTCCTTTTACCCGCACGGTTTGCGGAACACGCCAGCCCTGACAACGCTTGGCGTGTTTTTGGTGCATCGACACTTAGAGCTGTTCCAGCGGTGCGACGCTGTGTATCGTGGTAAGGATTCATGATCTATGCCAGCCTCTCCAAACGTGCGCGCATAGAGGGATCCATCCCAACAGAAACAGGCAGTACACTACAAAGAACACCGAAACTAGACAACACCGCTTGTGTGCACGACCTGGCTTGGGCATGTCATGCGAATGTAACCTTGCGTGCACATGACGTGCTGATGCGTCTGCGTCGGTGTGATTTTCCGGCTCCGAGCTGCTCCGATACCGAAGAGGGAAGGGAAGGAATTTGGATTGCGAAGTGTACACGGGGCGAGTGGCAAAGGTTTCAAGCTCACCTCCTCGCATCATGCTTTCGCGGCTCGTAATGAACCAATTAAAAAAACTCTTGTGGTACAAAGGCTCTTCATTGGACACGCAACAACTTCCAGTGTCTAACTAAAATTTCTCATGAAGCGCCCTTTAAGGTGGTGAAGCGCCCTTTAAGAAGTAAATTACAAACAAAAGAAAAGCCACGTGGACATCTGATTATTTATTTTTTTTACCTACACTTACTTTCCCCTGACGGCACTCCACCGTTTCGCATTCGTTCTCCACCTTCCTGCGGCTGCACACAGAGACACCTCTTGTTCCCTGCCACCCCCCCCCCCCCCCCCACCCCACACAGACCCAGGTCTTCAAGGAGGTGCTTAAATTCTTTGAGAGCACTGAACTGGAAAACCGGCTGTAAAAAGCCACCCGCCGCGTCATCAGCCGTGGACGCCACTCTCCTCTTCCCACCTTTACTTTCCTCTCCCCATTCCACTGTATACGCTGGGACGTGCTCCCAGTTAGGGTTGCAGAAATAGCGTCTTTTCCTCTCCCCCCTCCTCCAACCACTAGCGCCATGTAAGTGCGGTGGCGTAAGGTGGCCGGCGCGTCCCATTTCGCTGCTGCTAGCGGTTGCTTTCCGGTAAGTTTGTTGAACTAGAGAACTAGGTTGTGGCACCCCATAGAGTTCCGAAAGCTCAATTCTGCCCGGTAACATGAATAACGGTCTACAACTGTACTCGAAAGGAAAATTTGAGGTTAAATAGTGTTCATATAGGCGTCGATTTTGAAAATAGGCATTTATAGGCGCTAAAAAACACTATAACAGCCCTCCTTAACCTCTAATTCATGCTCATATATCAAAATGGCACGATAGGAACGCAAGGAACAAAACAGGCATTTGCCTAAAGTCCGGTCTCTAATTATGAGACTATATGATGGGAGCCAACGGAGAGACACACAATGCGGTATAGATGTTTTGTGAACACGAATAAAGCGCCTCAGACAGGCTCGCCGATGCTTCGATCGGCGGACCTTCCTTTGTCAGAAACGCCATGTCATCCATGGCGTGTTAGATTTAAATAGGTTAGTCGTTGACGTCATGTCACTTGGTTTCGCTGACGGTACTTGTTATCTGCAAAAGAAGTGACGGGAAAGGAAATGAGCATGGCCATCTTGTGCCTGTGAGCATCGCAGTAGGGGAACGAAGGTTTTAATGATTAAAAATGGAAGACGAAAAAAGATGGACTAAAAGGTGATTAGGATACAGAGTGTAAGAAACGAGGAGGTAGAGAAAAGAAAAGATAAATGCAAAAAAAAAAAGAAGTTTAGAAGGAAGGAGAACGAGGAAAGAGTGAAAAAAAGTGTGACAGACTTCATCAACTCACTGCCCAGCCATTCGCACTCTTTTCTCGTACTTGTTTATTTTAGATTTATTTTATTTTATCTCATTTCCCTTTTATTTTGTCAGCCTACGCATTTCTGAGGTTCCATGCCCCAGTTGCATTTTAATCATTCTTTTCTTTTACTGACGTTAAAGCCCCTACTGTCTGCCTGATGCACTTTATTCATGTGCATACAACCTCTATATCGCAGTATGGGGACAGTATTACAGAGCACGAAGAGGGATAAGGGAAACTATAAGGATTAGAAAAAAAAAAGATTATTGCTTTTTCTTGCGTCCGCTCAGCTTTGTACAAGTCATATCAGCACTTAATGCGAGAGAGCGTAGAAGGTCAGGTGGAAAACTAGGGGAGGCTGGCTACCCAGAAGCCAGTATCACAACAGAGAGCCTGAAGTGCCTTACGCACATTAAAGTAAGAACGGATGGTGGGCCATATGAGAGGGGAAAATATGCGGTAATACCCTCTATCCGTGTCCTGTCTTACTGACTAAAAAAAAAAAATAATAATAAGGTGGCCTCCCATTACAATGTGTCACTGCTGGTTCTTGTCACAATCTGCAACGCCAAGAACAATTAGCTTAACGCCATATGCCCAGCTATGCATGGGCGCCTACACAATAAGAGGTCGCAGAAGCAAACTTTATGTATAGCATGCGCGCAACCTCGTCTACCTCATTCCTTTTTCATGTGGACGCAGTTACATATAGGGCAGAGTGGTTGCTGCCTCGGTTAGAAGACACCACGGCTCCCTTAAAGTTGTACACCTTACTCGCACCTCGCGTTGCACCATTCGTAGAAATGTTTCAACGTGTGTCAGTCAGGCTTCGGTAAAACGACTGACCAGTGAATATCTGAAATGAGTCGTTTGCGCTTTAAAATAGGATAGCATCTTTGACATGAGGTACGCTAGGCGCGGCCTGTTTTATCCTCTGTGTTGTAGTACCCGGTGCGCCTGAACTTGTCTTGTTTTCGTAGTTTTTTGTGTTTTTTTGGGGGTGCTTAATAAATGCGGATAAGTAGTCAGTTTTGTTGTTTGTTAGCTTCGGTGATTTGAGCATGCGCCTTGATGTGTCTTGCTTTCTTTGTTGAATGATAAAAACGGGATGGTTTCGAGCATTAACTTAAGTTCGAAGTTGGCGCTTGTACTGTCTGTTCTCCCTTGTGTTATTGTCCTTTCTGAAGAGGAGCTGTTGCGCTCTTCCTTACGCCGTTTCGCGTAGACAGAAAGTGAACCGGCACGCGCTATCTTCTGCTTCGCTCCCGGAAAATGCGCGCCGATTTGTCCGGCGTGGGATGCAACAACTCTGATGGGTGAGGGAACGAGTACAGAGAGGGAGAAATAAAGGGATATAAAGAGAAAGAGGGAAATTCTTGGCGAAAAAAAATTTCTTGACGAGGTAAGATTCGAACGCGCGTACCCACGATCCGAAGGTGAGCATCGTAACCACACGGCTATCCAGGCACGCTAGCAGAGCATAGCATAGCCTTGTATAGTATAGTATAGCAAGGGGGGTGAG
This sequence comes from Rhipicephalus appendiculatus, assembly GCA_030522465.1. Taxonomy (NCBI): domain Eukaryota; kingdom Metazoa; phylum Arthropoda; class Arachnida; order Ixodida; family Ixodidae; genus Rhipicephalus; species Rhipicephalus appendiculatus. The sequence goes on along the minus strand of JALIZH010032945.1, from coordinate 17,003,100 downwards.
AGTGGGAAGTGAGGGTGAGGAGGAGGGAAGAGAGTAAAGGATAGCATAAGAGAAAGAGAGAAATAGAGAGAAAGGAAAAGGAACAAAAGCAGAAAAAAGACAGAAAGACGGAAAATCACAGAGAGATAAATATATAGACAGAAAGAGACAGAAAGAAAGAGGAAGTGAGAAATATAGAGAGAGAAAAAAAGGAAAGAGAAAGAAAGAAATATAGAAAAAGCGAGATAGAGAAAGAAATATAGAGAGAGAGACAGAAAGAAATAGAAGTAAACAGAAAGGAAATAAGTCTGCCCAGCTACGTACTTCCTTCAGGCTTGACACCACTAGTGCGTAGCTGCTTCAATTTTTTGTCTTCAACTACCATTATGTAACCTTATAAACTCGCCCAGGTTTGAGTACTTTTAAAAGAAATGGGAATAAAAACAAGCATCTTCATAAAAAAGAGAAAACAAATGTGATTTTGAGAGCAACGTGACCACCGCAACTCAGCTTTCCTTGTAACCAGACCAAGCCGGCAAGAAAAGCGTAAGTTTTCATTAACGCATAATAATAATTAGTAATATATGGGGTTTGACGTGCCAAAACCACGACATGATTATGAGGGACGCCGTAGGGGAGGGCTCCGGAAATTTCGACCGTGTGGTGTTCTTTAACGTGCACTGACATCGCACAGTACGCGGGCCTCTAGCATTTCGCCTCCATCGAAATGCGGCCGCGGCGGCCGGGACCGAACCCGCGACCTTCGGGTCAGCAGCCGAGCACCGTAACCGCTACACCACCGCGGCGGACCGGTTTCCATTAATGCAAACGTTGTAAGCTGCTTTCCCCCCCCCCCCTTTTTTTTTTTTTGTTTCCTGAACTCCGTTAATGATGTTCTTCCTACATTCGCAACAGGCGAGGCTATTTTCTAGTGACAGATTTCCAGCATCTTAGATTCACGAGTTGAAAAGCAATCTGTACAGTGCAGCTACTCCCCTATAGCTCCTTTGCATTTGTTGGCGGGTAATAACGAAACAAGTATGGAAGAAAGCGGGCTGCCTCGTTTCCGTCCCCGCTTTGCGACTGCGCCCCGTTTTTATATGATGAATCGAAATGGAAGATTGCGCTCGGTTCGGACTCGTTGGCAGCACGCCAAACATGCACGTCAACGAGGCTATATATGAGATGCAAGAACGCTGTCGTACACTATATTAACTTGTCGTACGGCCGCTGCTATACGCAGAACAAGCAGGGAGGTGTACGAACGCATGCTTTCGAGAACACGGGGCCCCGTATTCACAAAATGAGGTTTCAGGAAGCGGCTCCAGACGGGGGGGCTGCGTTCGACAGTTTTAACTGTACCATACAATAATAAAAAATAAAAGCATACGGAGAGGAAAATAAGACGATATGTGGGAACCGTTCACAAGACGCAAACAACGTTTAAGCGTTTCACCACTGCCGTTCGGAGTTCAAGAAAAACGTTAGAATTATGTTGACGCTTGTCACATGCGCGCCTTTCTTGTGCGTTTTATTTTCAGTAAACTGATTTTAACGTCACAGCCCGCGTCAGAGCTGTGCACCGTATGAAGATAAATGTCTGAATCGAGTAATAATTATCATCATGTTGTTGTGACGGCGAATAAAAGAAGTACAACAATTATAACAAAAACAAAACAAAGGTACTACAGCTGGTGTTGAACTGGCATTCCTCCCTCGCAAAGTAACGGCACTGCCACGACAAAATTTTTTTGCACAGCATATTCATGGTAGTGAGTGCATTTTTTTGTGGGAGCACTGCATGGGTACGAACCATGACATCAGACTTCAATGGTTTGGAAACTGCCTTGAAAGCACGCACTGGTAAAAGATATTTTCCGCCTGGAAAGGACGGCAAGGACTTTGTAATGTCGAATCAGGAGTATGCAGAGATCGAATGTTTGCAATAGTAAAAGCCTGTAGTCGAAAGAAAAGCCGAAATGGTTCAGGGCATGCACCGTAGTTCGTAATCGCTAGACCACGGGAAGGATCCAAATTAAGGTGACAGTGGTGACAAAACACGTCTGTCACTACAACGTTTGTTTGGTCTGAGTGCTGCCAGTAGCAAGATATGTATATACTTATGTACTGAACGACCGTCTTTTGCAGGTTCAGACACCGCCATATATGGTGGGGTCAATATGTCGAAAATGCTTCACCTCTCCTCTCGATGTATCTGAGGTCTTATAAGCGAAAACCACAAAACTAGGCTGTATGAAGGAAGGGAATTCTGGAGGAATTCTTTTTTGTTTAACACAAGCTTAATTCAAACTAGGCTGTGAGGCGTGAATCGTAAGCAAGTAGCTGGAGAGCCAGCTGACCCTCCTGGACCAAGTTCTGCGGGCCGCAAAGTCCAGTAAAGCCCTGGGCTGCGGGATCCACCCATCCGCCATCAATCCCCCACCTCTTCTATAAATAAACGTTTCCATCTTTCTCTCTCTCTCGCCCTCCCTCTCAAGCCTAAAACGGCTGCATTTTTTCAGGATCCCTGTATAGCCGGTGTTGTTTCGCCCTTCTTGCTGAATTTCCCAATCCTCTGTTATCTCTGTATGGAGATAGCAGTTACAGACGTACTATTCTAATTCAGTTTACCTATTCACTATTCCTTTTACTGATTTTCCGCTTTGTCATTGTCCATCTTTCGGTCCCACGGTGATTGGATATTCGAAATTTTTTCATTATACTCTTACGCAATCTTGTTGTGGGCGAAAAACAACGCCAGGTTCCAATTCCACATATCGTCCACGAAAGACACCTGGATTCCACTCGGCAGACAGGACGTTATCGTCACTCAGTGAGCAACACGCACAAGCTGGCAGCGAAGGCGCCCCGGAGAGAAAGGATAGGAACACATTCAGCTCCATAAGGGCTGGAAGCAAAAAAAAAAAAAAGTAATGCGATGGTAGAAGGAGCTGTTCATGCGCTTTGGCACGTTCTTCGGACTCTGGATCCGGCGCGCATTCGTTAAGAGGCCTGCGCTGTCGCGTGCTTTAGCCACGAGCCTACATAGGGCTCGTGCAACTGCTGGTTCGGCCTATCGAGTACGTTCAGCGCATATGCGAACCACACGGAAAACCACGCCAGGTTAGTTTGAGAAGTAAAAATAAAAACTTAATAAAGAAAGGTAGGCAATGACGCCTGGCGCATCCGATGACATTGCCACAACCGTGGACCTATTGGGGAAATTATTGGCCTACCCAAGGCCTGTGGAACCTGGGGTCAGCATCGATATAATTGGCGACCAATCTCTCTTACTTGAAAAAACTGTGCAACTACAGGCCATACTCAATGTCATCAATACAACAAGCGCTGCGCCCAATGTCAAGACATCGCAGATTCACACTGACTCAATAAGTGCGGTGAAGCACCTCAAGCAAGTTGAAAAAAAACGGGACAAATATGTCAAGTCGCACACAGACACAAGTCCTCACACGTTTGCAACCAGGTGCAGGGGCCATTGCAGGAACCGTTTCAACGACATGACCAGGCCAAGTGGTTCGATCACCTGTTTAATCTGGGACCTCCACCAAACGCTACTATCAACCCTTTGACGGGGCACACGTGCCTTAATACTCCCACGTGTCTGCTTCCTTTCCCGTAATCTCACCCGGGCACAGGAAGTGTCTCTTTGGAGGTTTCGGGCTGCAGTGGTCCTCACGCTATCCATTACCTGGGCTTGGCGATTGGCAGAAGACGACCCAGGAACATGCCTCAAGTGCTCCGCTCCAGTAGCAACATCAGATGCTAGACACTTAATTTGGATGTGCCCTTGAACTACGGTCAATACGACCAAACATATTAAAGCCGGACTGAACTCATACCAGCCTGAAAATTACGACTGTTGAGTGACGGACATATTAGCAGAATTTCTGCTGCAGTCCCTGCACGAAGCCCAGCACATAGCCTAAACTTAACCTTGCATTTATTCTTCATGTACCTTGCGGCAATTTCTCTTGAATATATAAATAGTTTACGGATATGACATCATCGCAGCGTCGACCTGTATTCGGTGCTACCATTATCCCTTCAGGTAATTCACTCGGCTTACCCCTAGTGACGATGTCCTAGGTTTTCTTTTAGCCCAACTTTCGGCTTTTTGAAAGTTGAGCAGTGCATAAGCCATTGTGTATTCAAACAAAACAACACAAGCATGCCTCCTACGGAACTGTCGTCTGTGGATCTGTCGTTAACATCACCCGAAAATTTGCCCGGGTGCATGAAACGGTTGAATGATCTTATATGTACGCATATAACTTGTTCTATCTAAATAGCCCGGCATGGATATGAGGCACACATCATAGAAAAATAGGACAAGTTATATGTAGTCGTATATGCTGAAAGAACCCACACCCTTTATATATACGATTTCTCATGGTGTAAGGACATTGCTCTAACCTGTATTAAGGTAACTTTTCGTAGTTTTTTTTATCTTGCAACTCAGGCTTCGTTCAGCTTCTTGGACCATCAAATTTCTAACCTATATTACCTTAGTGAGTATCAACCTTGGATATGGCTCGATACTTTGGAATTACGGCTTAAAATTCGACATCGCGAAGTTATAAGCTTTTAAAAAAGAAAGCAATCTGCCTTTTATGTCGGTTTCGCGATCGGGACTTCTCTCCCTTTTCTAAAACGCAATCCTTGAATCTTGCTACTCTTCATGCGCACCGTCAACTAGAATACGTTAATTTTTTTTACGCCGTAGTTAACACTGAACCATGCTCACCTTACATAATATTTAAGCTTGCGAAACCTTCTTCGACTATAAAATTTCGCCCCCTGAACATTGCATACGTGTTTACGCCAGAACCGAGAGATCTAGATATAGCCTCTTCCTTCATGCGATCGAATGTTGGAATATCGTGCCCGGTAATGCTATGTCAGATGCCAGGTGTTTGTCATTCAGAAATTGTGATTGCTATTTACATCTGCTCGCGTTGTCTTTGTGCTTTATGCGTGTTTCTCAACGTTTGTTATTACCTCGCTCCTGCGATAACCCCTCGGAGGGTTCCAGTATGTACAAATAAATAAGCAAAATAAAATTGGCCTCCGATAAAAACACAGGTGACCTCTTGATTTTCCTGCACTTGCATAGCTGAAAACGAAACAGAGAAACAAGAAACAAAAAAGAAAAAAAGAAAATCGTTAAGAAGACACCCGTAATATTGCACTTGTTAAATGAGTGTAATTGCTTCCCGTATTAGTGAAAACGGTCGGATCAGAAACTCCACAGCTAATCTGTCTACTGCTGTCGTGCTCTCACATTTTCATGATTATTTGCGATTTACACTATACACGTCACCTGTTCTAGTGCTGCATATTAGGGGACAGAAAGTTGCGCTGTTTTACTCAACCAGATTCCTGGACAAAGAGAGAGAGAGAAATCCGCTTTCATTTTTGTTTTTGTATTGGTTTTTTCCTTTTTTTTTTTCGTTTTGTAAATATGAATGCACTCTGTCCGCTAGAATCAGTAAAACTTGCGGGGCAACTTTTTCTGTTCACTCTGTCGTTTTTCATGCAGAAAGACGGCCGCATAAGAAAGCACTCGTAGCGACGTGGAGGAAAATCTGCTTTCGAGAATCGCGGCGTTTTGCCATTCCCCACGTTCCTATCCTGAGCTTCGCTTCTTGCCGTCGGCTTTTTTTTTTTTTTTACACACTGAAAGTTTACCGATGTCACGTGCATCGTATAATGCGCACCGCGACTCCAGCCTGGCGATATATTTCTGCTTTTCGTCCGCTGCTTTTGACGCCTCTAGGAACGCTTAGCTATGCGCGGTTTTACTAATGTTGCTGTGCTCTAAGGACCTCATAGCATTTCAGATTGAAAGTTCTCTTTTAACAAAGAGCACTAAACATTGGGGGGGGTGGGGGGAGTGGCGTATTTAAATGTATTGTTGAGTATCGGAAGATAACATTCCATGTTCAAAAATGCGCGAACTGTATTGTTATCTTTGCAAACATCATACGTAGTAAGCAGAACGATATGATGATGATCGTTACGTATAGGAGCTGCTCTACGACAACGTCTTATTCGCGCAACGTACAGCGGCATCGCAAATGCTGCTGAACAGCCCCTATAACAACTTCAAGAGAATATTAACAGCGGCTGCGTAAGCATACATAAAAATGCCGAATATTTCTTGCACGACTCGCACGTGTCAAGAGATCTATAGGATCTACTGCATTCGGTGCTACTAACGAGCAACGCTGAGATGAAGGCGCCGCGATTGACGTCAGCACGTGTCGTTTCCGCAGTGCACTTCCCTCGACGTTCACTGCTTCTGTTGCTGCTATGATTTTTTTTCTCCCTCGCTTCTTATAGAGACGTTACAAATGCCCGCTATAGAATAGCACACTGCGGTTGATGCTCCTGCTGGGCTGTATATCTGACGTCGCCGCGACGGTTAAGCTTTTCCCTCGAAGGGCCGAAATGGAATCGGATCGCTGTCCGCTAGGAATTCTTGGGCCCGCACACACGAAAGGTGCCGCATGGCTCCGCGGACCGCAGCGGGCGCAGCAGCAGCAGCGGGATGCTCGCCCTTGGCGGACGGCGCGAGGACGGCCGCGCAGCGCGCATGCCCGGCGGGAAGGCGAGAGGGGGGCCGCGCACGCGCCGTGCGCCTCCTCCGCATCACTGCGAGGCGGCAGCGGCGCGCATCAGCGGCCGAGAGTCCGCTCTCCTCCTCTCGCGCGCGTAGTACACACATCCGAATAGATGTAATAGGGAAGCGAATCGGAACAGCAGAGAGTGAGTGAGAGGAGGAGGTGCCCAGGAGGCTGGAAAAGTATGAAAGCTCAAAGTTGTTGGCTCAGCCGGCGAGTTGCTGCTTTCACAGCGTCGGCACTTCATCGCGCGCGCAGCAGGTCGCAGCAGCAGCTTTGACAACAACGATCGGCGCCCGCACTGCACGAGAGGAGCTCCACCGCCGCCAACGTCGCAAGTGGCCCCGCTCTCCCGGATCAGTTACACGCGGACCCCCCCCGTGCCTTAGGAAGCTCCCATGTCTCAGCAGCAGCCGCAGGAACAGCCCGCCTGGGGATACTCGGACGCCGACGGTGGGTCTTCGCGCACTCGCGCGCGTGCAACTTTCCGCGCGCGGGCCAACTTTGCCAACTCGCGGCCCGTGCGGATGCGCTCCGGATGTCGATGGCCCGGTGCGTTCGATAGGCCCGCGACTGACTCAGCTGCGCCTTTCGAACGGCCGGACCACGCTCACGTGCTTTCCCTCTCCTTCTTTCGTCACTGCGCCTCCTGTCATCGTCGGCAATATTTACGCTCCGCGGGCATTATTAATATAGCATCTATAAATCGCGATATTCTGCCTCAGCGCTAAGGTCCTTCTAGAGCGATGAGAACTGCTATTTTGCTGCGCGTGGCTCGTACTATCCGAGTTTCGCATTAATTTATCAGGAAACTTTCACAATTTTCTGTTTCGTCTGTCTAGGCGAAGACAACGGGACACATTTGAACAGATTTACGTGTTTCGTTAAAAAAAAAAAAGAAAGCGTCAATTTCAAAAGACGTCGAAAGAAAATCGCTTTAGGAACTTGCAGAGCACTCAGTAGTGTGACTTTTCGCGTGCCTCGTGTTTACTTTTGTGCTGGGGCGCCTCCTGCGTATTAGATGAGCTTATTCATAAAAGCGAGTAGTAAGTTGTATCGATCTTTGTTTACTTCGCTGCTATTTCATAAATCGAACATTTCTCACGGTTTTTTTTTCGTCTCAGTGTACTTAGTAACGTAGCGTTTTGGGTTTAAATTACTAGTGATGTTAACTCCTTTCTTTAGTCTGTCGTCGCGTGCCTTTCTCCCTAACTTTATTTTTATGTCGCATTGCTTTTCACCCGCTATCTCATATGGCATGTACCGCACAGCTCGGCTGTTCTAGCGCGTCATTTCGGTCTCAAACACTTGTGATTCTGGCTGCCACGCAGCTTCACAACGGGTTAAGCGTTTTTGTTGCGATTTCATTCCGTTCTCTTTGCCTTAGTAGTTCCTCGTAGATGAATGCATGTTCCTTTCTTTTCTTGTCATTCTGAAGTCAACAAGCCGCCCCATACATTATGGAACAGCAGTGCGCCTCCCGAGTCTTTTGAACTGCACGCTCCTCTCCTTGGGGAGTTCTCAGCGCTCCTCGTCCTGTGTTAGTGCCGTGTGCAAACAAGGTCACTCGCAGTAGGCAGGTCAGATAACGCGACCGTTTCTGGGGTGTACAATTGCAGCAGGGACCGAGCGGACGCTTTCAGGCTGCTCTTATCCGTCTACGAAGGTAATATATATATATCGGAATCGCGTATCATTTGTTGCAGAGGGCACGCAAATGCTGCCCCTAGAGCTTCTCGATATCGTGGCCGACAGATGTAACAGCAACGATCGTGACCTCTTTGGCCGATAACGTATCTATTAACTGCCGAGGCAGCAGTGTCTGACTGACAGTATAACCGCAGCCGTACAGCTAGGTGACCGCCTTCAACCTTACCATTACGCCCGTGTGTCGCCACTTCAAAATTTCAGGATTCAGATGTTGTTCGATCTCATTTCCATCATCAGTGTGCATAGACTTAGTTGTAGAGGAAAACAGAAAACAGTGGGACGCAGAATTGGGGCCAGTCACTATTCCCCAAATTCCTAATGCGATTCCCTCCGCTAACACTATGGCCGGGCAGTGCAGCCAGTATATGTTACGTGGGGCAAAAAATAATAATAATATAATGGAATTCTCACTCCGCCTCCTTCTGTTCGTTACGTGGAAGGGAAGATATTGACTTTTTTCGTCCGTATTTTGTATCTCTTCGACGCTGCCTAAAAATGAACAGCACGTAAATAAGTGTAAGAAAAACGACATCCGTCCTATCGTGTATTATGTCTGCTGGCGCGTGCATAGAGCGATGAGATGGGCTCATCAGTTTAGAATATTTGGACGAAATTATTATGCTTGGTACGTAATGATAATCAGGGCCCACATTCACGAAGTAGCTCTTGAGTAAGCTCGATCTTTTGGGGGGGGAAAGAAAAAAGAAAGAAAAAAAAAGAGAGAAAAACTCCGGCCAACTGCGACAGTAAACGTATACTAGTATCTAAGGCGAATGGCCAATGACAAAAAGCTTTGAGGAACGATTATCTTTGCGGATTCGGCCGCATTCGCAAAGCTTTTCGTGCGTGTAAGCGTTCTTTCTCATTGGCCACGGCCGCCTTCACTTAAGCCCACATCACGAGTGCATGGCGCCTGTCCTTATTAGACATTGTATGTATACCTATAACTGTAGCGTCATAGCTTTTATTTGTGAATACGCGCTGTGGGGCCAAACTGTGTAGCAATCCTTTCCATTTTCCATTATTTTTGCCTTACGTCATTGTCTGGTACAGGACATCACGCCTCTGTTATCGCCTTTATCGGTCACTCGCTTCTGTATGTGTGGACAGAAAAGAACGAGGAGAATCCTAAAATTAATAAGTGCCTAGGCTCGTGAGATGTTCTTATAGGTTACAACTTTTTGCGTGAGCAGCTACGAGAAAGCCGTGATGTTGGGTAAATTATTAGCGCATACAGCAAGCAAGTGGCAAAAAAACAAAAAAAAAAACACTTACTTAAATCAATATATTTGTAGATTTAACTGCTTAGGTAGAATTGGCCGAGCTTTTTATTCGCAAGTATCATTTGCTGGCAGGCCTCCACTAATAATACGCCCCAACAACGCGATTAGCAGAATTTGAGCTTAGGAACGATTCTTACGTAAAAGCTTTATTTGTCTATAGGGACCCTCGGAGCGAGTTCACGAGGCTTCGGTTCGTGAATAGCATTAGGAGTGGCTGACATGATATATACAGCGCTGGCGAACAACAGCGGGTTACAAGGTCTTGGTGAACACCGGCTGCCGCGATGCATATTCCTCTCGTATGTGTACGGTGTTACTGTCGTGCGCGAGCATTTTCTTTGTAAGCTTTGCTCATTTATTGCAGCTGCTTTCTATTGCCGGCACACTGTTCCGGCCGCACGCCTTGGGCGCAGCCGCTTTCCACGGCCATTGCACCGGCAGCGGCGACGGGAACTTCCGTCGATCCTCGTGATACGCGGAAATCCTATATACCAACGGCGTCTCATTCTCCTTTAACCGCAGCGAATTCTCAAAAACTGATTTCGTTCTTTTTCGTAGAGAGAGCCGCCTGCGTGCAGCCATATTAAACGGCGACTCCACAATAAGTGGTGCCTCGATCACGTTCTCTCGCCGAAGCAAGCAATAAAAATCTTCAATTTTTGTAAAAACCTTCAATTCTTGCTGCAAACAAGTAATTTGACGCGAAACTTTATCAAAATAGCGAGGCACGTGCGATGCTTTTATTTTTATTTCTTCGTCTTCATCTCATCGCGGTCATCGGGGGTCCTCCGCTGTATCGGCATACTCTCAGAGCAGTCAAGAACACGTATCTGAATGCCGCGTGAGTCCATTACGCGGTCGCAACAGAAACTGGAATGAGATCTCCTTGAAAGCTCCGTTCAATCGCCGGGGCAGAATCAGTTCGCGGAAGACAATATTTCTCGCCGCATTATCGTGAACTTATCTCGACAATTGCATTCGCTGATAAAGCAGGGGCGTGTGTTTTCCCGACACACGTGCCTTCATTTTTCTCGCGCTGCAAGGGAAGCCCTTTTTTTTTTTTTTGCTTTTTTTTTTTTGTGTGTGTGTGCGTGTTTGCATGCGTGTGCGTGGAGGTAGCGAGGTGGGAGACGACGGAAAAAAAAAAACAATTGGACGGAGACGCGCGACCGCTTTGCATATGAGCCGCGGCGCGGTCACGCCGAGCGACGCCGAAACCGACATGGGTGCCGCTGCCGCCGCTTTTCGGAGAGCACCACTTCAGGCGCCGTGTGAGCTCGTCACCCGGCGTCGCTGGTATTTGCATCGACCTCGCGCGGTGACGGTGGTGGCAGCAGCCTGTTTCGGCTCCTCCGCCCCAACCCCCCCTTCCAATCTCCTCCTGAACACCCTCAGAACCCCTCTCACACACACACAACCACTCCTGCCAGCGCTATAGACCAGGTCATGTATGCGGATTCGGGACCATTAACGCTCGCCGCTATTCGCAGGTGTCAGTCAGCCGCAGTTGGTTCCTGGAGGGCAGTCTTGCCCGGCAGGCACGGCTCCGTATATCGGCGACTGCATTTTTTTTCTTTTCGCCCCCCAGTTTTACCGCAATGCGCGCACGGCGTGCTGCTCTCGAAGCGCGTCATGCGGCGCAGACAGTTGCCGCGGGCACACCGTGGACGATTTAGACTCGGAGAACCAAAAACGAAGAACAGGTTGCCGCGTCCTTGGTTTGGTTCGGCTCGAATGAGAAGAACGGCTGAGCGCGGGATTGACAAGAAGAGAAGAGAAAGAAAGGAGAGAAGGTGCGCTAGTATTTCTGAATCAACGCTCGACGCCGCAAGAGTGGAACTGCGCGGGCTGACGAGAGAACAAATGGCTGCACGTGTAGTAGGAACGAATATAGACCGCTTGGTTGTTTTCCGCTGCGCAGAGACAAATTACGACGGTAGACTTGGTGGGGCGCTGGGAATCAAGGGCCCTTAATGGTGGGGTTTTTTTTTTCTCGCTCAGACACCATCGCTCTTTTCTTTTGCAATTACATTCTGAGTGCGAACGTAGCGAACGAGTTCCAAGTTAGAGCTAGCGTGTGCGTAGTTCCTTTAATCGATTGAAAGCAGAAGTTTCCCCTTATCGACAAATGCGGATTATTCAAACATTACGAATTTATAATCTCTGTACTCATAACAATCCAGATATTCATTTAACCGCGAGCATAAGTTGAAAAGTATATTGAAGGCATCTGTATACTATTGTATAACTTATTCAGGCTCCGTCTATAGAAGAGCAATCTTTGGGGCGCTGGTGGCTAATCTATCAGAAAGTGTTCTTGCAATTGATTGGACAAGAAGGACCATAGTAGACATACAGGACGGTCAGAGAAGAAGCCCAGCCTTTTTCTTAAAAAAAAAAACATACTTTTTCTTCACTCCCACCTAGCCAAGATCCCGAAACCGGGTGTTCAATCATATTGATTCAAGTGTTAGCTTCAAACCGTCCAGTCCAAATAAAAACCTCGAGAATCCATATGCCCAAAAAGAGTCTGGAAGATTAGCCTGCCTTTGTAACCCAGTGACGCCCATATGGGCATCGCAGCAGCAGTAGTTGTAGTAATAAATTAACATAACAATAAAAAGCTTTTTTTTTGTTTTTAATTTGTGTGTTTCTGGTATTGCGTTTAACTTTCTCGTATTTAACGCTTTGGCAGTTTTCAATCGTTCCTCTTTACACGGGAGGCCGTCGCCTTGAACGTTTTGATGCGATCTCCATCATAAGGACCCGCGTCTTTTGCAGTCTCTCGCAAGGTTAGCGTCGGTGCCTAAATAACAGCTATAGTCTGAACAAAAAGTACGGGAAAGTAACTTCCGCCGGCCTTTCGTAAGCGTGTATAATAACATACATTATTCTTAGTACACAAATGCCTATCATTGACGAGATGGAATGTCTCGGAGGGTGTCAACAGATTTCGTACGCTCCCGCTGTTCGTCTAGTTTAGCGACATTAACTCAACGATTCGACGTACATACCTTCGGCACAACATCATGATGTAGTACGTTGATACATGGACGCCATATGCGAACTCTGCAACACTGTGGTTGCATGCCGTGTGCTTCTGACTGCGCGCAGCCCTCTCATCCATCCTCATCCTAGTTGCTTGTTATACCTCCATGATTACGACCGGCACAATAGATACTTCTCTAATAACAAAGCAGCGACGAAACAACCAGTTTGCTGGCCTCGGACAGGTCTGCATCACCGCTAGCCTGTGTGGCTACACCGCGCAGCCGCTTTCCGCGGGAAATGCTTAGGCAATAAGACTGTGGAAAAACCTATCCTGTTTATCTGCTGCTTGGCCACTTTCCGTTCACGAAGAGGCTAAAAGCATTCCCGGTAGCTTGCGCGTCTTTATTGAAAAATGCGCGTTTGTGAAAGGCAGTCAGGTTGATACGAACGTTGATGGTCTGTCTTTGATTGTCGTGAGGGAGAGTCGCCGTCCGTGAGGAGATACTGAGCCACATAAAATATATATATATATATATACTAGACACTGTCCGGGGGAAACGCTTGCTGTTGTTTGTATTTCTTAACTAAATCTATATACTTCACATCTGACGGTTGCGTCTTATATTTACTTACTGTTGCTAGTTTATAAGCATGTTATAATTCCTCATCTCTCTGTCATGTGCACAAGCTCATTCGGCAGAATTATTCTGCACAACAAAGAGAATGGCAAAAAAAAAAAAGTGACCTGGAGCTGTATTCACAAAAACATCTTCTAGGCTAGCGTTGTTCGTAAGGTGAAATTTCAGCCAGACTCCATACTGAATAACCTCGTTAGGTGGCAATGAACGCTTACGAGATGGAACAGCACGTATAGAGACGAAGAGTTAAAGAAGGTGGACAAACACCAGCGCTGTTGTCGGTCCCCCCTTCTTTGTCATTCGACGGTACGCGCTGACCCCTTTATAGGTGTGCACCTGACTATAACCGAAGCCGTCATTGTGTAGCACCTGAGAAAGCAAAGCTTCGGGAATTCTACACTTCGGGAATTCTCGATGCGACCATGAACGTCTAACTGACAGCGCGCTTGCGGACTCTGTTCTGTTATTCTGTTCTAACTTCTGTTCTAACTGTGTAGAGGTTGATATGGCACCTCAACAGCTCCATTTCTCTACTAGAAGCGAAAGTTGGGCTAGTTGGTGGTTCATGCTTGGGATTTAAAAACAGCGCAAAATAGAGACAAGGGACCAAAGAAGAGACGACACGGCGCTGAATTTCTCTACTTTAGGCCGCACAAAAGAAGAATCCTTACCTTAAAACAAAAATAAACAAGTATAGAAAAAACAAAGCAAACTATAATACAAATAAATAATCACAGTTTCACCGCAAGGGCGAAGCAGTAATGGATACGATAGCAACAAGTTGTAATGTTATACGCAGTAAGGCTGGCAGCTAACTCTTTTGGATCCGATCTCACGTAACCCTATAAAACGCTGGTGTAAGAGAATACGGCCGCTCCAGGGAGAGCTGCAATTTTCTCACAGTCTTCTTGCGTTGAGAGCACAGCACGTAGAAGGGTATAGGAGCCGCCTGCTTATCCCGGCGAGATTGCGCGCGTGCCAGCGATCGCGACCGCGTCCTTATGATCAACGTCCACAGTTGCTGCTCGAGCGACACCTCCCCCCCTCGCGTTCTTTCATGCTCGTTCAAGACGGGCGGGACGTTTCCTCTCTGCTTGCGTAGCAATCGACGGCAGGCTTCGCTCGCGGGGTGATGTTATCGCATGCATGCACCCTCCGTGCGACGGAGATGGGTCGGCTCGTTTCGTCTCTGCTTCAGCCGCGTTCGTCGCCCCCGCTCGCGCGCTTTTACTAGCGCGTAGAACATACGAGGCGCGGGAGATGTTATCGATTGGACTTTATACGGAACATGACGACGACGGCAACGGTGAGGCCGATGGAAAAAACCCGTCGAGAGTGTCCATATTATTGTTATCGCAATAATAAAATAACATGGAAAAGTACAGCTTGCTGGCAAGAATTCACTTTTGCAGTAGAACGTTCACGCGCACACATTTTTGCCCAAGTTCGTCATACAGTATACGGAATATTGCATCACTTCATATGCGAGTGTTCATGGTTGCTCATCACAAACGTTTATCTAGTGAAGCGTCCACTAAAGAAGTCCTTCAGGAAGATGTTTGCCTTTTGCTGAAGAAGCTTTGCAGGCCGCGGTCCACGTACAAGTAAATCAAGGGCTTGCGAACGCGGACAGGGAGCCTAACACACTCTCCTGTAAACCAGTACAGCACTGCGAGAAGAACGGCGCGACGAGATTGGTAACGCGTTTCCCGCGAATTACGTGCCGAACGCAGCGAGCGTTCATCATGCGTGACAGCGCTCTGCGGCAATCGCGGGAAGCGCGTTGCGAGGTGCCGCCGCGCGAGAGGTGCACGGCTGCTTGCGTGCGCTTTTTCTGCCGCGATGGCCCTCGCCCGGAGCATTTCTGTTTTCTCTTTTATAACGACCGTCTCGGGGTTCTCGCATGTTCCCGGGCTGCTTTGCCGTGCGCGGCACCTGCGTGCAACACGTCTCCGCCGCCGCGATGCGGGCTCGTGCCGGACGGAGGCTGATTCCGCTCACGTCGGCCGGATCCTCGCGCTGCCAACTTAGTCGGGAGCACGTCCCGACTGTCTCCGGTTTCTGCAGCCGCGGTGGCCTTCGACAGCGCGGAGAGATGTGAACCCGGTTGAGAGAAAAAAAAAGCGAAAGAAGCCGACCGAGCGAATCACTGCCCGCCGCCTTTCGCTTTTAAGTGAATTTGCCACGCCCGGCCGACCAAAGGCGAGAGGAGATAAAATCAACTGTGCAGGCCTCCTCTTTCATTTGATCCGTTCGACGTATCAAGTGATCGAATTAATGGATGAAACGGCTAGTTTCCCCGAAAGCAACAGTTCCTTTTTCCTTCTTTCACTCTCTTTCTCCCTCTTTTTTTCCCCCCCAGCTTACGTATAAGGCTTGTTTAAAAAAGAAGGGAAAAAATGCCGCACTGAAAAGGTATAGCGGTAATTATAAATGTCTTTTCTGCGCTCGAAAGGCGGAAAAATGTCTCGAGCCGCATAGATGCGCAGGGAGGTTGATCGACTGCCGCGTCCGACGCTTTTTCCGCGAGAGCCGGAAGAAAACATCGCGAACGAGAGAGGGGAGCGCGAAATCACCGGGCCCTATATAATGCCGCTTATATGCGGGCTGTTGGAAGCGGCCGTTACGCCGTATAAATCGTCCGTCTCGGAGAAAGGCTGTTCCCCGCGGAATGGTGAGCTCGCGGCGCGGCCGTCGCAACATGACCTTCACCGCGAAGCAGCGATTCTTCGCATGCGGTCGTAAAAAAATCGGGGAAGCACGACTAATCGGCGTAAATATATAGATATATAACATGACAAGCCTCCTCTTGAGCGGCGAATCGGGATTGGAATGACGTTAGAAAACGTGTACGGGAGTTGCTAGGCGCTGCCGAATACTTGGCAATCATTTCAGCGTTAACCGCCCGAATCTTTCGACATTATCGAACCATTAACGGCGGTGCGAATAAAACGCTCCGTCAGGAGTGCAAATTTGTTCCTCGCGAACTTACTGAATGTCGAGGGAAGGGTGGTAATTAAAGCGAGCGAGCGGTGTCCTTTCCTAAATTCATAAATATAAAGCACGCAGTAAATGTGTGCATTCAAACGCTGTCGTTATCCAGTCGAGTGCACGCACGGGATAGTTGCCATATACGGCTGTAACAAAGAGACCACCGCGACTTACGGACGCGAAACGCCGTACCAGGTACAATCTCCCGCATGTAATTTATTTCGCGTTTCCTAGAATGCGTACGCTGGCTGGCCTCCCTGCGCTTTCCCTATTGTTGTCCTCCTCAATTGATCATAACGAACTATACGATCGAGCGTGCGTTAGAACAAGCTCATGGGTTCTATGCCGTAGCAAGCCTTCGATTTGTTGAAAAAAAAAATAACGAAAGAGTGCGCGCATTCGTAAAGGTATTAAAAAACAGCGCCTTAGTCAGCCGAGGAGATGGTCTCTGCCAAAGAGGTTATTGAGAAGGCTCGGGCTTGCCCTCGGGGATCGTCCTGATTGCATTACGCTCCATTTTTGTTTTTGTTATTAGTCCTGTAGGGCGTACGTTAAATACGCGTACGAAGCGTGACCGGTCTAACTCGAAAGGCTCGCGGATGGACGTGTCGTAACCAGAGGCCGTTCTCGTTTTTTTTTTTTCTCGTTTCCTCGCCAGAAGTTTGGCCCGTTGCTGTGTGCCTTAAGTCTCCCTCACTTACCTGAAGCAGCGTTTGATTCTTTTTGCTGCCGGTGCCATCATCGCGTAGACATATATTTGTACACGCAAGCGAGCCTTCAATACTCGTTTAGGATTGCTTTGGTTTGGGTAAGTTGGTGTGACATGTTCAAGGCTAAACAGCACGAAAGACGAGGGCGAAAAGAAAGCACGCACGCACAGGACCAGCGCTAATCATGTGTGTTTGGTATTCGTGTTCCTCGTAAACGCTGCCGCGTTGTTCGCGAACAGGGCAAATCACGTTTGCCCTGTTCGGCCCCCGTAACTTATGCGCCTCTGTACTCCACTCTGACGAGACCTGCAGGAGTCGCTGTCAGCACAGAAAGCGACGTAAACCTCGTGTGACGCGTATTACCTCGACAGGTAGTTTATAGCGCTTCTAAAGCACGGAGGATTTTATGGACCGACGGGACCGCCGCCCTGCTAGCGCTTGAATAGTTCAGCGCGTTGCAGCACACACACTGCATACGCGACTGCTGCGATCTGCCCGGCTGACATCCTTGGGGCGCGGCTGAGCGTGGCGCCCCTCTGAAGCGATAACCTCGTTGGCCTCGCGTTATCGGCCCCGCCGCCGCCGCAGCGAGCGTGCTATAATAATAACTGCGACTCCGTCTTCTCGGCTATGAAACTTCTTTCCGAGCGGCACGCTACACAGCCTTGCATTGACCTCGTGTCGGTTTGCTCGCGTGCTGAGCACCTCCTATCGGATCGTTTCGACCACTTGCTTTGCACCGCACGCGGACGCTGAAACGGGACAGTCCGTTGTTCTCGTTATTATTATTATTATTATTATTATTATTATTATTATTATTATTATTATTATTATTATTATTATTATTATTATTATTATTATTATTATTATTATTATTATTATTATTATTATTATTATTATTATTATTATTATTATTATTATTATTATTACTCCCGTGCAGCCGGCTGCGGACCAAGCAGCACGTCGCTGTCGACGAGAAAAATGAAAATGTCGCGCAACTGTGGCGTGCGCGTTTCCGAATTACAGCAACACGCGATTGCGGCAGAATGTATAGACCTAACTATAGAGAAAGCAGCGGTAAATTGACAGTGATCATAGTAATAGTTATTGTTTAACGCCGCAAAACTGCACTCGGGGGCTTTGAGGGAACACATTAGTCCACGCTCAATATTTTTTTACTAGTCCGGCTCCTTAATAGGCTTATCAAAGCTGATCGCACGAGCGATTATTGCTGCCCGCTTTCGCCTTAAATGGCACTCCATGGCCGAGACTATATCGCACGACTCAGAACGCCAGAGTACATATAACTGAGCCATCCAGCGGGTGGACGGAGAAGGATAAGTGTTGGAGCCTCTTTCTCTCGAGCACATCTAATAGCGCATTTGTCACGCGGTTTGTAGACAATTATTTCCATACTTTTACCGTCAGTGGTTCCCTCGAAAGATTTTTTCCTTTCCTTTCTTTTTTTTCTCCTTTAAAGAGAGGAGGGGCAATTATGAGATGACGTTTCTATTAATAAAACAAATTTCGGAGCTGATTTAGCGGTATGGCCGAACACGTTCCAGAGAATCTTACTTGCGCAGATGCTAGCAGAGACCTCTAGATCAGAAAACAGTAGCAAAATGCGATTTAGTTTTTCACTCTTTGTGAATTTATTTGAACAAGCCCAACCAGAAGGTCTTTTCCTATGGCAAGAGTAATATAGCTCAGTTTCGCCAAAAATGAACCTCTCAAGCTTGCGCTAAGGTTCTGCTGGAAGGACCTCAGCAAGGGGGGGTATGTTTCAAAGCGTATATGCACCAGGATAAAAAAAAAAAAAAAAGGGAGCACGTCAACTTCGTAAGCCAAATATAAGAAGGATCAGTGAAAAATGGGTGGATGCAGGGGGGGAGGGAAGCGGTAAAGGTTGAGATATGCTTCTTTCTATCAGTTAGCATGTTAAGCAAACATTACTATACTTTTAATGACCAGCGGTTATCCTGCCGACGTGCTACGCGCCCGGCCCATATCCATTTCTTCTTCTTGATTTCAACTATGATATCCTTAACCCCCGTTTGTTCCCTGACCCACTCTGCTCTCTTCCTGTCTCTTAAGGTTACACCTATCATTTTCCTTTCCATCGCTCGCTGCGTCGTCCTCAGTTTAAGTTGGACCCTCTTTGTAAGTCTCCAGGTTTCTGCTCCGTAGGTAAGTACCGGTAAGATGCAGCTGTTATATACCTTCCTCTTGAGGGATAGTGGTAGACTACCATTCATGATTTGATAATGCTTGCCGAATGAGCCCCATCCCATCCTTATTCTTCTAGTTATTTCACTCTCATGGTTCGGCTCCGCGGTTACTACCTGTCCTAAGTAGACGTACTCCATTACAACTTCCAGTGTCTCGCCACCTGCCAAGATTGTTCCACATTACTTTAGTTTTATGCATATTAATTTTCAGACCTACTCTTCTACTTTCCGCATCCAGTTCAGTAATCATAAGCTGTAATTCGTCTCCCGCGTTACTCATCAATGCAATGTCATCAGCGAATCGCAGGTTACTGAGATTCTCTCCATTAACTCTTATCCCTAACTCTTCCCAATCTAGGGCCCTGAAAACCTCCTGTAAACACGCGGTGAATAGCATTGGGATAGATCGTGTCTCCCTGCCGTACGCCCTTCTTTATTGGGATTCTGTCGCTTTCTTTATGGAGGATAAAGGATAACCGCTGTTCATTAAGGGTAACTGACTGGATTCCAAGAGATGGCAAACGCGTGTGGGGGAGACAGAAAATTAGGTGGGTAGATGAGATTAAGAACTTTGCAGGTATAAAGTGGCAGCAAAAAGCACGGACCGGGTTGATTGGCGAAACATGGGAGAGGCCTTTGCCCTGCAGTGGGCGTAGACAGGCTGATGATGATGATGATGACTATACTTTTATTTCCTGAGAAAGCAAATTTGACATTTGAGTCTCACTCAAGTTCGACAAAGTCGCGAAGGTCTAACGAGTGTGTAAACCGAGAAACTGAGACACGAAGCAACGTCTGATTTCCGTTCCTATGCCTTCTAATGTGTGCTTCCTGCCTTCTGCATAACTGTTATATCTCTCTTTCTCTTTGTCTCTCCATGACCGCTGCCATGTAGTTCGAGGCCACTAATGTTTGTTGCATGAATTTGAGCAGAACATCTCTACCTTGGTCTGCGTGTTTCCCTCTTATTCAAAAACGCTGTGGCCTCTGCCAATTACCTAATGACAGATGAAGAGTTATTGGAGTGAACTATGCACTGTTCAGAAACTGTAAGTTATAAACTTTCACCGCCAGGGAATGGAAAGGACTGCTTTGTCTCGCGAGTGCACAGGTATACGCTCTCAAGACAAAGCGGTCCTTTTTGTCGCACTCTTTCTTTTACTTACTTGTTTGTTTGTTTTTTTTCTTTACTGCTAGGAGTGTACGTCAAAAAATCATCTTCATCGATGACTCTTGCGTTCACCTGAGCGGGTCCGGACGCTACGACGCTCGCCCTCTCGTTTGAGGACAGCGGGACGTCGAATGTCGCGCGCTGTCGCGCTAAAACGCCCGCGAATAACCCCGCAACGCCAAGAAAAGCCTTTGGAGAGCGTGCTCCCTACATGTTGTCTGAGTGCCAACTGCTGTCACCGCCAGGCTTTCTAAACAGAGATTCCCTTCCCGCACTGCAGATTGCGAGCAGCCCCGATGCCAAGCGCGCGCTTTGCCGAGCCACGCGCCGAGTTTGCGCGATAGATGCCGGGCTTCGAGGCCCATCCTTTAGTGTCTTGACGCGCTCGGAAGACAGCGGGCAGCGATATGCCTGGGCCAGTTCGTTTGAGACGGAACACCTGGCCGTCGCCGCTTTGATAGGGCCGAGCTCCCGCTGCAAGCGATGTGTCTATTATAGACGACCCGCGCGCAAAGCAGAGTGCACATGGCTCGTATTCACAAAACCATTATCTCTGTACTCACGAAGTTTTTTTGTGTGTGTAAGTATTGTTTGCCACAGGCCCAGCCCTCTTCGATAATATGTCCAATGGCTGACAGCTATAGCTACTCTTCCGAACAGTTCTAGCGTATGAAACTTCGTAGACTCGACCGAATTTACAAAGCGTCTCTTTCGCAAATGATATTTGCGATTTCCAGCCGTATACACTCAGTAACAATATATGCAGTGCCAAGATTGGTGAAATTCTCTGTTACAAACATTCCTAGCGTAAGAGCGTTTTGTGTATGCGGGCGCTTTTTCGTAAAAGCTTTCTGCGACTGGCTGTCACTTGTTCGACCATCTCGTCATCACCCTGATACGGCTAGCGAGAGCCATAGCGTTAGCCAATGAGGAAGCGTTCGGGCTTGAGTTTTGTGAATGCAGGCCCAGACATGTATAGTCAGTCGGCCTACATAGAGGCAGCGCAACGCTATACTGGGATTCTTTGGGCACGTCTCCGCTATGCGATTTCACGCGACCGTGTTTATACCGGATGCGGGCGACGTTATGCATCAATGAAACCGGAAAAGAACCGAGCGAAGATAGAGGACGCGTTTCGCAAAGCTCTGCGCAGATGTGGCCGTGCATGCTGAAACTCGGATGATGACGTTGTGTATGTTTTTTTTTTTTTCAATCAAGGGGAAAATTAACATTACTTTCACAAATGCTGAAAGGAAGGTGTGGAAGCATACAGTTCATCTCAAATCGCTTAAATCAGCTGTTGCGAGGCCTTCTCGTCAGCCGGACGTCGAATTTGTAGAATATGTTCTTCGTAAACGCTGCTCGCGATTGTCCGGCAGCCTTGACTAATCCATATGCCGACAGTGTATCGTTGGCTGGCCATCTGCTCTTAAGAACAATTTTAGAGCAATAATTTTTGTGTGTACTGGTGCTGTACGCTATTCATTCACTAAAAGATATTCGTTAAGAACATTTTCTTTGTAAACGATCCTTGTAAATCATCCAGATCCGTATTCACAAAATGTTCTTAAGCTAGTAAAGGTCGTAAAAACCAAAACCGTCCAATAGTGGCAAGGAACACTTTATTATCGAAGGCCGCCGACCAATTGGATAAGGCTCTTGCGAACAAAAATTTTTACGAATTCGGCCCCAGATGCCTATAATTCATAAAGATTTTCGTTTCAAAGTGTCCTTTCGCATTGGCCAGTCGCTTCCGCTAATATATATATATAAACGACATTCACAAATTTACAAATACTATACGCACTTCAGAAAAAAATGCTAAGGCATATATATAATGTGGCTTTCGATCATCCTTCAGCATCGCTTTTCCATAGGCATCATATTCTACGTATTCCCTCTCTGTATTCTTACCGCCTCTCCATAGCATACAAGTCAGAAATTAAAGATAACGGCCATTTCCTAGCTCAATTAGCCTGTTTAGAAAGGAGGATACAAACATATTCAGTGCGCCATCCAGAGACTTGGAAAGTACCCTTATGTCGAACAAATTACGGGACACAAATGCTAAAACACAAGCTTCCGGAATTACTAAACTTGTTTAGTAACCAAAGTATTGCACCGGAGAGATCATCTACAAAAAAATCTGCGTACTTTTTTTTTCAAATTTTGATGGTTAATTATATTCATAGTTCTACAATTGTTTCTCCCTTGATAGTCCAATGCTTGATTTTTGATACAACTTTTAGTTTGTTTTTTTTTAGGCAAAATTGTTTTCTTTCTAATTTCTAACGCATACATTGTCTCGTTTACTGCTGATAAATTTCAACACTGGTTCCTCTAGTTACGAATATTTGCTGTAATGTGTGATTACATGATGTCTTCAATGTAAATGCATTGTATTATTCCTAAATATTTTCTTCCATTTTCATTCTATTTCCATTGGTGTTGTCTATGCCCTATTCATGTACACTGTTTTAATAGCCTGTCACTTTGTCTTTCTGATTGTCATTTTTGGTTTTTCATTGTGTTCAGCACAGTCTGCTGTAAATGCGCCAAAGTGTACATTTTTTGGAGTGTACACTTTTTTGGGGGGCCGGAGCTAGTCAAGCTGCTCGTCAGCTTTTTCTCCCTGCCTCCCTCATCATATGCTTGATGAAAAATAAAGGACCTATTTATTTATTTATATGTCCATGCATGAAGATTGACCAGTATTTGCTCCCGCGAACCGCTTAGCGTGGGAGGTTTTTGCAAAGCGAGAAAATAAGATGTCCCCATTGCGCACGCTCTTTTGTGTACTGACAGAGCCCGCCCTTCGTGCATGTTGTTTCGCGCAAGCCTTGGCGAGGAGCGCCGGGCGGCGCAAACAGTCGCTCGATCGCCTCAGATCGCGGAACAAGACGGGCTCCGGACGGCGCGACGTCTCTCGTGTCCCTGACTGCTGAGCAGTGAATACACATCCGGTGACCCGAGAAAGAGTAATCCACACTAAGGGCGCGCCTGCCTGTTTGTCGGTTTTTTTATGTTCCCCGTGCGTGCGACTGCTGCCACGGCTCGCGCGCTGTCGAGCATCGTCCCTGAGCGGCGCGTGATCAACCGGTCACAACAGTAAAGACGTCTGTATTCACTTCTCGGGATGATATAGAATTGTTCGTAAGAGAGGACTTCAGCTGATTCGGGTGTCTTACGAAAGAAAAAGCTTTGCGAATTCAGCCGCCCGCATTCACAAAAACATACTGCGCGAGAATTTTGTTAGAGAAGCTTTCAGGCAATCCTTCATACTGTGAATATTATTAGTGAATGTTTCTAATATGTAGGGCCCGTATTAAAAAAATAATAAGTTGTTTCATGCAGTCACGATGCTGGACATATTGTTAGCGAAGCTAGCCGGTCAATAAGGCTGCTCACGAATGACCAGCTTCGTGGATTAGGCCCCCGTTCTCTGTTTCATTGGGCAGCTGCTAGCGCAGAAGTATTGCTATAAGATGCGCGCCTAGCGACAACTCGCACAAACATGCATGCAGGATACCCTCTTGTAATTGTCGCTGCTGTAAATACGCGTTGCCGCTGTTACCTCGATTCCATCTTCTTAACTTAATAAATGATGCTAAACACGACCTCTTTTCTTTGTCTGGTGATAATCAAGGTTTGAATGCTATAGCTGGGGTCATTACTCCTGTATTACATTACATTGTATTTCACAAATGGTGAAATAAAATTTGATTTGATATTCTTTTCTTTATACAAATTTTAATAAAATGCAGCGAAGCACCTACATACACGCCAGCAATCCGTATTTCGCATTTAACTGACTCTCTGTCTTTCTTTCTATGTGAAATGTGAAAAATGTGAAAATGTGAAAAATGTGAAAGATTGCATTGTTCAAAATGCCGCGCAACAATATCCGGTTTTTTTTATTTTTATTTTTATTTTTATTTCAATCTGCGCTTATTACGAATCAGAGTTCGCACTTTGCGTCGCGTGGTCGCGCAATAGCATTTTCCAATTACTCGTGAAAATGAATCCCGTGGGAGCAGCCGCAGTGAACGTATTTGATGTTTAGAAGATCCGATCAGACTCTATCTATTCACTTGGTGTCGCATGATATGAGAGAAAAAAAAGTGCCTCTAAAACACATTCTTGTGGTCTCGCTCTCACATACCTCTGACGTTGGAGAAAAAGTGAAAGAGAACGAACACGATGGTTTAAAAAAAAAACGCTCATGCCGCGAGAAACAGATCCCTTCGTCGCCCCCCATTATTTATATTTTGTTGATCTCTAGCACTCTTTTGGAACTTCAAATGGTATAAAAGGCAGCCAGGGTCGTGCATGTGTAGCCCCTCTCACTCGCACACCACTACCCTGCGCGGGGACTCGAGCGGCGTGCGCGCCAAAGCGACGCGGCTCCTTGAAAGCCCTTTGACGCGGCCTATACGAGCTGCGCGAATTCCACGCATCCCAAGCCAGGCGCCGCCGGGAAGTTTATCAGAGCGCGATGAGGTGGAGACAGTGGGGGGGGCGCCCCGTAAAGCATGGAGCTCGCGCACGCAGCTTTCACGGCGCGCCTCGTTGCATCGGGTGGCAGCTCGGGGCTCTGGCCACGCCGCAACAGCGGGCGAACGCGAAAGTGGTTTGGAAATCGCCGCAGCTTCCGTTGCGTACATAGTGCTGCGCGAAAGGCTGGGCAGAAAAAGAAGCAACGCTATGGGAGAAAGGGGTGCAAAGGCTAATAAAGCTGGCGGTGAGATTGCAGAAAAGATAACGAGAGAGGAGGAGGGGGAGGGAGGGAGGGAGGGAGGGGGCATGCATGCGTGCTGACAAGTGGCCCGCATTTCTTGCGCTCCCCCCAGCCCCCTTCCCGGCACACACGCGCGTACACTTGATGCTGCTCTCTAACGTTTCCTCGTGACGGTGAGCGATCACGCGGCGCTCGTCCCGCTCCCTGGAACTGCTGCACGCGTTGGCCGAATGAAATATGCAGCGGCCCGGCCATTAGAGAGGCTTAAACCTCGGAGACTCGATTTATGCTTCGCATATTCTCGAAAGCGATGCAGATTCAAAATAGCGGTGAAGCACGCGCAAACCATGGCGCGTCTAATACAAGAATAAAGATTTAGCGACAATATCGCGTCGCCCCTGCTACGTTCAGAGAGAAAAAAAAAATACAGAAAATAGCAATATCTCAATCAGGCATCGCTCAGTCGACATAATTTATTGTGCATACAAGGGCGCTTCATTTTAAGCTGAAATGTCGGCTTGGCCAGTTGCCATGCTACTTTGATGGACTCCTATAGTTAACGCTGTTAGCCTTTGAAAAATGCATAATGGTTTACAGCGCACACTGACACAAGGACGAAGAAGAGATGCACGAAGACAAGCGCTGTGGATCCATTATTGATCTTCACCAACTAGCCCGGTCAAGAACCTTGCTTTGAAAAATGCATTTGCCATCCGGAAAGGTGTTCTCCCTCTCTCACTCTCTCCCTCTCTCTCATATTTTCTTGCTATATGATTGCACGCTAGTGTCAGGGTTTGTTTGTTGTTGCTTTTTCCCTCTCGTTCTTTCCTTTTCACTACCGTGGTAGCTCACGCGGGCTTAGGTTCGCTGCGAGATATGACAAGGCGATTCATAAAGCTGCGTTCCTTGTATACACGTAGCGTATGCTACCCGTGACACAGGCCTGTGTCCTCGTTGTATTATGGATACAGTATGTGTTCTTGTTTCTCGTGCCTGACGCTCCCGAATTAAGCACTAATCTCGCTCCTTGCTTGCTACGCGTGTATTTTTGTCTCCGCTCCGTCTGTGCTAACAACAACACGAACTGCGTATGCGCGAGTGGCAGCTCATCAGAAATTCCGCATTCCTGAATATACGTTTGCACGAGTGACTATACAGGATTTATGTTTGACAGAATACGCGATCGAGCAAAGAGAGGTCTACGTTCATTTGCCGTGGTATTTGAATTACGGTGACAGTCAGATCTTACTTCACAAAGCAACACCTGAGCGACGCTCACAGGCCTGACATTACGCTACACGCATATGCGTTGGCAACGCTGGGCTCTGAATTCATAGTAAACAACCTGTGTCGTTTTGGTTTGTTTTTTTCGTCTTCTTTTTCTAAAGCGCGGCCATTGCGGTCTCGAAACGAAACTGCGAATGCGTTTGTAGTGAGGAAAACATTTTAAACGCCACCTTTACATGGGTTATATGTACGACGCCGCTGCTTTGGCGCGTTTGTTTCATCGTGCGCGCTGTCCACGTTGCGTAGCATTGCACGCGGTCGACGTTTTAAGCAGCTACGTGTCTCAGTAAACTACGACTGTGAATTTGACATATCACGCACCATGATGTGGGCGTGACGCATAAGATGTGGGCGTGTCCCGTATGGTTGACGCTTTATTCACTGCATCACACTCTGGCAACCGCGGTGATTTGCAAACTGACGCAAAGCTTTCGCCAAGCTTTTCGTTCGTAAGAACTCTTTGTCATTGCATGCAATTAATGTTATGTTAATTCATTATCGTTATGGAAGGTGCGTTCTCGTATAGCTGCTTTCACGCAGAGTGGTTTGCAAGAACAGTAGCAGGCTGAGCGCGGTACCAAATGTAGGATATTATCATCGGAGGTGGCCAGCCGACATCAAATAGTTCTTACGAACGAAAACCCTTCGTGAATTCGGTGATTGTGTCCCGGAATACAAAATGCAGTGCAAGAGTTTTATTGAGCTGCAATTCAGAAGCAAACACGTTTTTCAACAGCAAGTATAGTCTTGGAATGCTAAACCTCGCCTTGTAACGGTGTGAAACCCCTGCTATTCACATTCCGACTTCTTGTGTTTGTCACAAGAAAACGAAGATCCTGCAAAAGAGAAAATAACTGCTTCTGATTTGTCGCCTTCGATAAGACGTGAGTGCTCACATGGGGCGTCTGTTTTCTTCTCTTTCTCTCTCTCTCTAGGCCGCGAATTCCATTGAATTTCCAGCTACGATGTTCAAAACAAAAATTGCGCGGGAAAGGGCGCTATAAGAAGAGACGTGGAAGCACCAGTAGGGGGTGACGTTCTATGAGCAGCAGGGGTTCGTAAAATCTATTTTCGTCGTCGATCCATTCACCTGTTCCTGCGCTGCCTGGCTTATGAACCGTGTCTATAAGACGGTTGGCCATAACGGCGAATGCGTCGGTCTACTTGACAGTCGTACCTGGACCGATCAATTTTACAAAGTACATTGCCCTCCTGCCAAGAGCGTGGGCTTTTGTTGCAGTCTCTGCATGAACTGTATAGTATTACACGTTTCGAAGGTGCCCTTCCGCACCGCAGGCTGCGTCGCCGACGTTTACGTGCTAAGAGTGATCGCCGTTTATACATGGTAAGCGTCGGGGCCCGGATCGACTCGCGCGCATGTGGCGCGTCCACAGCAGCTGCTTCGGGCTAGTATAGGTGCGTCGCACTCCATTGCCGTGATCGCTGGCCGAGAGCGGCGTGACACGTTGCACAGCTGCGCGATCCTGCGGCCACGCGCCCGTTCTCTCTGTGGCGCTTGCTCCGCAGTTTCGTTAGTGCTCGGGCCCGGCTCGAAAACGCGTTGTCCGAGTTGGCGGCTTATTGTGTCCGTCGTGCGTCAAGAGCTGTTCACCTACGTTCCATACGGTGGCAAATCAAAACCCTGGCTCTGTGTTCAGAATCATGTTCATTGGATGCTTGGCGTAACTATTGGGAAAAATATATGGGAGCGGAGCTTCGTGACAAGGGACTCCATGCATGGTTCCATTACTCAAAGGATTCACGAAGGATCATGCTTCGTTGTTCTTTCTAGAAACACTCATGAAAGGAAATAAAAGGGGAGCTTTCACTCTGAGCGTTGTTGTCCTGTATATAATAATTTTGGAAGGCGAGAATGAAAGGCTACCAATAAATGTTGTGCAGCTTCCGCAAGACAGAGCTCCACACAACACGAAATCAACCGATCTGCTGTTAGGTGCTTAGGGACCTCAGAACGTTTGTACGCCTATATAACACTCTAGAAGCAATGCGCTTGACCGTGCGCTTGCGCTCTCTGTACTGCAAGTCAGTAGTTCGAGGCAACTTGCTTTGGTCGTATCCTGTCGGCAAAGGAGTATGCACGCTTTTACGGTGCAGCAGTCTATAAAGATGCGAGATAATGGCAGGTATTTCAGAGTAATGCTTAACGACAAATAAGACTCCCGTGCATACTCTGTGTTGGGGTACTTAGTGCGTATATAGTTCTCCAGCATCCACGAGCTCTTTGCGAGCAGGCTTCATTAGTGCGATGAATTGCTGGTAGTCAAGGATATATATATATATATATATATATATATATATATATATATATATATATATATATATATATATATATATATATATATATATATATATATATATATATATATATATATATATATATATATACACGACTTTTGCATATGGAACGTGATACCTTCCAAGTTCAATTTTGTGGGAGTATATATACCTGTGGCCGTATTCACAAAAAACCTTCTTGCGCTAGAATCGTTCGTACGTGAATTTTTTTAGCCAATCCCGCTGCTAGGACATATCATTAGCGAAGGCTGACTGATCAACAGCAAAAAAGCGCTTATGAACGAAAAGCTTTAGGAATGCGGTCCCAAGTCTCCGAACATACCGACATCTAGTTTTCGCTATCGTTTTGTGAGATTTTGCTGGGACATTTATACATAGGAAAGGCCTGAGTACGCACTCCGCGAAAAGATACCCAATCGCGCAGGGAAGGCCCAAGGCGTCTCATTATAGTCTCACGGACGGCCAGCACGACAGGAAAAAAGAAACACGAAAGGACTCGTTATAAGGTATACCTGTCGCTAAGTATGGTAAGGTGAGCGATGGATCCGGTTTCTAGGACGAGCCCTTGGAAAAAATTACGGTTTTGGTCAGTGCGTAGTTGTCGATTCAAGGTAACGTCTGTAATCTGTTCTAAAAGGCTTCAAAGACACGGACCATGTTAGAGATAAAAGAGTAGCTCTCCGGAGCCCAGGGGCGCAAAGGTGAAACGTGTTCCCCTGTTGTGATTAAAAACGAGCTCAGGTTTCGCGACAGTACCCTTTAAAGCAACTTGCTGGCGCTATATTGAACCATTAAAGACTGAATATACACACAACAACGCAACGCTCCGAGCAGGTTTGATCGCTGTTCGCCGCCGGTAATATGATCTGTAAGTACTACAATAACCAACTTGTTTAGCCTCCCGCCTTCTACAGCACAGCTTTCATCGAGGTATGAGTGCATAGTAAACGCACGCGGCCGACGGCGCTGGGCGGTTTTCCCTTCCACGCTTCATTATTCGCTCGTCGGCCGTGTAGTGTGCGCTGGCAGCGCTCGCGTGAGATTAGTGGGTCAAGTCCGACACGGCCGCGTTCGCAATCCTGATCTATGAGGCGCGCTTAGACATGGCCTCAGGCGTGCTCTACATGGGGAAAAGAAGCGAGAAAAAAAAAAGGCAGCCCGCATCTGCAGGGCTTCACGGCTCTTCAATGGCGTGCCACACGCAGGCAGGCTGCTCTCGTCGTGTTTGCTGCCTACTGTTCTGGCTGTTCAGAACTTTCCGTTCGCAGTTTTCTTCTTATCAGTGTGTACCTGTACCTTTGTCTTGTTGTTGTTGTTGTTGTTGTTGTTGTTGTTGTTGTTGTTGTCGTCGTCGTCGTCGTCGTCGTCGTTGTTGTTGTTGTTGTTGTTGTTGTTGTTGTTGTTGTTGTTGTTGTTGTTGTTGTTGTTGTTGTTGTTGTTGTTGTTGTTGTTGTTGTTGTTGTTTCGAGAAAGTTTTTATCGGATATCTGTCGGATGGGAGGAAGCCATCTGCGAAGAAAGACCAGTTTCCTCCTTTTGAGACGAGTCGCAGCAGGCGATATACTTACGTGGTATTTAGTGCGGCAACAGAGATCTGTACCAGCGAATTATAGCCGCCGGCTTCATGGTCTCTATGCCCTAGAGCGTGATACGGCAATGCGTTGTAGTGCAAACTTTAAGAATAAGTCCGCCCGACAGCACGCTCCTGTTTCTGAGCTGTTTGTTGTCTTTTCGTTCTCCTGCGTTGCCCAAAAACGTGTCTTTAGGACAGAGGCCTGCTGACGACAACCCGTGGCAATGATTGCAGACCCCCGCTTTGAAAATGCGGGGCTCTTAATCATTGCACACTTACGTCGGCTTGAAGCTTGGCTTCCCCTCAAGGCGTCACCGTCTGGGTCGTCCTCCACCGAGAAAATGAGAAGGTTGCGCCGCTGCTCCTATATGGGTGATTTAGAAGCTGTTTGATTACGTTTTGCTCCGTGTCGTTGCTGTGGCCGTGTCCGCCAGGGTCGCTAAGCTGTTTATTTATTTATTTATTTATTTATTTATTTATTTATTTATTTATTTATTTATTTATTTATTCACAGGCAGGTGTGGAAACACGGCGGAACAACAAGGCGAAACGACTGTGTAGACTATATGTAAAGATGAAGTGTGTGACATACATCTGAAGCAGCTTAAAAGCACAATAGTATTCACAAGAAAAAAAGGAGGAAAGCTACTATTAATTGCGCGAAAACACTTGAGCCGCATGGAGAACGTAACAGAAGCTGAGGGTATGGCGCCCTTTCCAGCGGCTGTGAACTTCAGGAGACATGGCTGTCGAAGGAAAGGTGTAACCATTGCTTGAAACGAGATAGTAATTCAGACAAAAGAAAAGGATTGATGTTCCAAGAGAAGATGCCTTCAACATGTTGAAAATTTGGGCTCGTTGACGAAATATTGTCGAGGAACCAGTGCACCATCAGGACGCAGGCAAGAAAGGAAGGGGTTGTTCAGCGCTGTGGTGCATGGTGTCCTTTCTTTCTCGTATGCGTCGTGACTGGGCGCTGGTTTTTTTTTTTTTTTTTTTTTTTTTTTTTTTTTTCAACAATGTTCTTTACGACAGACCCTGTATGTTCTAGATTTTGTTGAATACACGAAGTGACAGCGTTAGGGAATTCGTAGCAACCCTCGCTATAAGGAGAAATTCATCGGGAACCGAGCTTCTTCTTTCGAGCTTGTATCTCTAACTACCGCTCACGTATGTAACCTTTGCCTGTCGAAAGGAGGCGAGCTGTACATAGTAGCATAGCGAGCTACCATTACTGCAGAACGTTTATGCGTTGAATGTAATGGTATTTTCCGGATTAGTAATGAAGTTCAAAAGGAGCTGAAACGGGTTTCCCTATTCTGTTCTGAAAACCGCTGCACTTTCACTTTTGCTCGGTTTTCGATTTTTGTGGCAGTGAATTGTCGCGACGCTCAGAGGGCGATACGAATTTGAACAAAAGCGCGCACCTTAAAGCGACGGGGAAATCCGCTAAAAGGACGCAGACACGAAGCACTCCAGTTCCAGTGATGGTATACGGGGTTAATGCCAGCATTTCTGTGACTCTTCTTTGTCCCCGGGGGACGAAAAACTGCCGTTCTCGCTACGCGCGCATGCGCCAACGGGTTGTTCGAGCCCATGGATACACACACAAGCGCTCCCGGGCCATTTCCCGCCCGCCGTCCTCTCTGGTCCGGCGTCGTGACTCCCGCGAAAGACGCGACGACGCGGCACCTCCATCAATCTTGGTAAAAACTCTTCCCGGTCGTCACGTCCACTGTAAATCGATCGAAAAGCCATAGATCTCTATTACTCCTGTCACGCTGTGCGTGGCAGGGTTTCCTCTTTTTCGCCTACTTTCTGGCCTTCCTCGCACAACTGCATTACGGGATAAAACTAATCGCCCGAAAGTTATGCGCTATAGTGGCGCAAACTAGTCCTTTGATTGGACAGTAGCCCTTAACGATGCGCTATACGGTCTGCCTGTATACCGTGTTATATTGCAGTGCTCCGGGACGATGCAGTGACGGCGGTGGCTAAGTGCGCTGCTGTGTCCGCGGGGGTCAAACAGTGATCTCCATCCCTGTTGACAGTCCTAAACCCTTTACGCAGTGGTCGTAAATATTGCTTTGATGACGCACATCGGAAAGAGACTATACTCCGAAGCTTCGCCGCATCAGTGTTGTTGCTCCTGGCCTGGCCGTTGTAAACCGGAGCACGCGGATCGGGGCTTTGCTTGGCCGTTTATAACGACCGGTGCCACTGCGTTGTTGGCTTTTCGCCTCTCGGCTTGTTTGCACTCACTCGACGCGCACTATAGTATGATTACTTCGGCTGTGCGAGCTGCAACGACAATGGTTTACTTTCGTTCCCGTGCATTTAACGCGTGAAGCCAGTTTGAGACTATGTTCTTGCACTTATTACATTGTTTCAATTCTCGATTCAGGACGTTGTTGGCGTTCTGTCCACTTTCCTCAAAAAGTGCACGTCACTTAAAACTGGGGAAACGACTGGTTTTGTTAAAAGCCGTGTTTGTTTGTTTGTTTGTTTGTTTGTTTGTTTGTTTGTTTGTTTGTTTGTTTGTTTGTTTGTTTGTTTGTTTGTTTGTTTGTTTGTTTGTTTGTTTGTTTGTTTGTTTGTTTGTTAGCTGCCATGGTAGAGTTGTCATCCGTCACAACACTATACAAGTTTGCATATGTAAGGACATTCACGTACGTAATCCCAGTATTAATGTTCAGAAATGTTCACACGCACGAGGTGTCCACTCGTTACAGAAGAGTTCATAAAGACGTTCACACAGCAGGCGCTGGACACACAAATTGTATCACTATTGCCGCATTCTAAGTACAACTGTGATGGTCGCAAAAACAAATGCCGCATACTTATGAAAACACGAGAAATATGTGACCACAAGTGCCTATTAAAAATTAACATCGCAACAATAACTTTTATCGGATTTAGTATCTTTAAAATATTTCTCATTTCTCCAAAAGCTTTACTAATGCGCGGACCGCAATGTTTCGAAAACTTTCTGTTGGCCATGGACCCAATATTTTTGCTAGCCAGGACCAAATAAAGTTTATCTCACCTTCACCATAGTGGTCGTCTATCCAACCTACTTAGTTTTTCCGAAAGTTTCTTACGAAGACCATCGCAATTTTTACAGTGTAGAAGAAGGCGCTCTATGTCTTCTTCAGCCTCTTTACAGGAGCATGCAGCACTGTTTGTTGGTTACTTGCATTACACCAAGCGACAGGATTCGAGAAATTGACGTCGTCATTTTTCTTAATCTCGCTGTTTATATGAACGTCTGAAATGCCTTTTTTTTAAGGAGATTAGGTGAATTCACCATGAAAGCTTTCATAATGACCGGCTCGATTTGTATTCTGCACGTATTATTTGGCTGAGAGGCGTTAACATCTTTCGTTGAAGCTGCTCGAGGTAACGCGCTTCCGAGATGCGCAGCAGGTCCCGTATTCAGAAAAATGTCTCGCGCTAGAATTTTTCGTGAGAGAAAATTCCAACTAACCAA
This sequence comes from Rhipicephalus appendiculatus, assembly GCA_030522465.1. NCBI lineage: Eukaryota > Metazoa > Arthropoda > Arachnida > Ixodida > Ixodidae > Rhipicephalus > Rhipicephalus appendiculatus. Next base: position 16,969,351 of record JALIZH010032945.1, on the reverse strand, counting down.
AATGCTGGACACATAAAAAGCGGTTGTTACCGGGCAATGTCAAAGAGCACCGTTATGAAAGAAAGGCTTTGTAAATTCGGACCCTGGGCCCACATTCACAAAAAAAAAAAAGCAAAAGAAACAGAGAAAGGTACTCACGACAGAATTTTTCGCTACAGCAAATTACAGCCAATCGAAAAGCTGGACATATCATTCAATAGCGAAGGCGGCCGACCAGTGACTTAATGCACTTTACGAACCAAGAGCTTTCGTCAATTCGGCGATGCAGAAAGGATATATAGTGCCGACGCACGTACACAAAACTCGCCGTGGTTCGCGCTCATATGCCATCCCGGTCTTCGGTCGCCGCCGCGAGCCGCTTTTCGTTTCTTGTCGCGTTATCTTATCGTCCCGGCCATAAATCATTTCTCCTTACGCGTGTCGAGTTTCTCCCATTGTGATAGCAGACGCGCATTTCGAGCCCGTAATTCTGAGTGTGCCGCGGAGGAGAACGAAGCCATGGACGAGCGACAGACGAGCTCGGCTGCGCGCATCGGGCATCGACAAGGTTTCTCCCTTCCCCGCAGATACGCATCTCGTTCCCGGAAATTGCGACTTGGTTTCTCGGCAGCGGCCGCTGCCGGAGAGAGCGGGCTCTCCTAATTCTTTCCGGAATATGAGAATCCGCAGCACTCCTGCATACAAAGAGCGTGCCGTCCGGCGGCGCTCGTCGACGTCCGGAGTGCGGCAGTGAAGAGCTTCCACGTATACGACGTGGCGCTTTTATAGTCTTGCTCGTGCAGTTAGAGAGCTGAAGGGAAATTGCGTTTCCTCGGGCGAACGTAACTTACGCAAACGAAGTTCGGCGTTACCTTGCAATTAGCGAAGGCGGCGGTTGCTGTGCGTTAAGTGAAGTCATATTCGAGACAAAGTGTTCAACAGTAAAGAAATCGACGTAACTGTAGTATGATAATATTTTAGTTGCGCAGAGCTCGCGTGACGTCATCGTTCAAAAGTAATAAGGTTACGGAGTTCTGAGTCTAACTAAAGCCGCCGAAAACACCCCCCGTAGCGGGTGCTTTGCGTGTAGTATACGCTCAACGAGGTGCTATTCACCTAAGAAATTTACGCATTCGGATATTGGCGGCATTGCACGATATTATATACCGTACGACGCATGAAACCCAGTCAATGCTGAAGTTAACAAAATGTTTGAATGTTACCTCACATATAATCCTCGCTCCTAGGTTCACGCTGTGAATTGACTACGCGCGTAAAGCGTTCGAGGGAGCTCCATTTTTCTGGGTCCGCAACTCCATAAAAGCCTCAGAGCACGCCATGCGCGGCCTGCTTTTTATCTACGACTGTCTCTAATCATTACATACGGGAAATTCGCAACAGAATGATCATATTCGCCGAGCTCTTTCGAATGCGCACGACGTGCGTAGTGATGGATTCGATGCGTTACATGTTCGCGTCTGCGCTCATGGAGCACATCCACGGACTTCGCGTACGTGTTTAATTTGTATACGCGGTCTTGCGTTCCTTGTGAACGGCTATTGTCTGCATCCGAACTCTCTCGCAGACACAAACGATGCCTGCGGCGATTGTGCATACTGGCAAAGTTACGACTCTGGGACGGAATATGTACAGTCTATATTATTATATTCGTGAAAAGGAACCTCTGAAAGCTCTCCCTTTTACGGCGAAACAAAAGCAATAGTAATACACATGAGAAGAAATAAATTTTATATCGGGTGGAGAGGTGGGGCGGCGGTCGGGAAGTGCTTAAGTTGATGACGAAGAGCGCTCGTTTAGTCGTCTGCTTGGGTCTCGTCTTTTTGCGCTCAAATCTATTCTAGACTATGTTAACGAAACAAACGAAAGAAAAAAAAAGGAGGAGGGGAGGGGAAAAGCGAGAGATAGCTGCTAGCAAGTGCAAATTTTTTTCCTGCAATCTGGGGTACAAAAAAAAATTTATCGCCAGCATCTGCCGAGAAGTACATTCAGTGTGGTTACATCCGTCGTGCTGTCTTTAGCGCCCTGTCGGAAACAAATTCCGCCCGCTATGTCAAGCGGCAGGCCTGACATAGCGGCACGCGTGATTGTTCGCGAGCGGCGTTCTTTCTTTCGCACGCGTCAGAGAAACGGTGACATTTTGATTCACAGCAATAAAGGGCGCCGAGGGACGGGCCCAAGCGGGGAAAATGTAAACAGAGGCGCGGCGCTAAAGCAGCGGCTGCCGCTTGGCCGGGGCCCAAAAGGCCGGAATAAAATGCCGGGCGACGCCAGCGGTGCGACAGAACTCGGGTTTCCGCAGTAAACGGCGCTCCCCGGGGGACACGGCATGCGGTCGTAAAGGGGCCGGCAGTCTTTTCTCCTTCTCTTTATTAAACGCTGAGCCAGGAGTCGCTCCTTATTTCTGTCCCTTCGAAGACTGTTCTCTGCCCGCAAAGTGCACGGTAGCTTTTTTCGTTTTTTTTTCCCCTTTTCCTTCCGACATGCGGCGAACAAACCGGTGACCCTTGGTGCGATGCGTCGCGCGTCCTGCTTGGCTAAACATCATATTTCACCTCGGAACGAGCCGTCTCGGGCCGTCCAATCTAGAAGTGCGCAAAGTGCAGTGCGCAAGCCGGCGTTCCAAGGAGCGGCGAAAGCTGAGTTGAACGAAGGTGACACATATAGCGAGTGGAAAAGACCAAATTTGTAAAATGTTGAAGTGCGAAGGAAAAGAAAAGCGCGTCCTGTCTACAAAAAAAAAAAAAAAAAAAAAGGAAGAACGAAAACGGAAGAGTATTTTCTGTGCAATTGTCTCACTTTCTTTACGACAGCACCTGCTCTCTGATATTGAAGCCTCACAGGCTCCACTTATATGACAGCTCAAGTAGCTCAAGCGCTGACAGGTTAGGAGCTTATCGATTTGACGCGACCTTGAAATCGACAGGTAGTTTAATTTCCGGAGCCAAACGTCTCTCGGCTTCTTAAGGTTCACGTCCGCGGCTGAGGTAAGCGAATGTGCGCTGGGGTGGTAGCTCAGAAGCTGACGTCACTCTGTAATTCTTTCTTTAAAAGAGGATAGCGAGAATTCTTTAAAAGAGAATAGCGAGTGGAGCAGTTTCTAACAACGATTAGGTAAATACAGACCTATAGGATGTGCTTCGCTCAAGAGAAAGATTGGTGAGCAGGGGCGTAGCCAGCCATTTTGCGTGTGTGTTAGGGAATGGGGGGAGGGGGGGGGGGGGGTAGTTCAACTACCCTTTATGCATGTTCGTGTGGCGTTTTTGTATGTGTGCGGGTATATATACAAACTGGAAAATTTCGAGGGAAATTCACCGATCCCCACCCCCACACCCCCCAACCTCACCCCCCTCCCGGTTACTTCAATGGTGGTGTGAGGAAGGAAATAGGTCTTCCGTTGACGTTTCTGTTCCAAACGTCCAAACAATCATTTTTTTTTTAAATTCGAATTGGGAATAGCCGTTGTGACGATTGGTTATCCAGTGTTCTAACTCGTATGCCTGTCTCATGGCGTCTCGTCGTAGCTGTCAGAAACGCAACAGTGGTCGTTATTAATTACTATCACTAGACATTTTGCCTTTGAACATAGCAGCGTGCCATAACTTGCGAAATCCTCGCTCAAGAAAGGATCAATAGTCGGTCACTGCGAGATTCGTGTGCAGGCGGTGTGTTCCTCGTGAAGGACAACGTCAGGGTGGTCTTCGGGAGTTTCTTGCAGGTCCTCAAATTGAATATGTGTGGCGAGGGGATGATGGGTGTTGAACGGGAGGCCTTTGTGGTTCTTCGGAAAGGGCGTGGGCGCGATATCATCCTTGTGCAGCCGCGCTTAACGACATCAGCGTAACGATCGGCATTTCAGTGCCCATTGAATGCCTTCAGCACGAAGGACAGCTGACGCCACAGAAGCAGCTGTGTGTGTTCCGATGCGCTTCCGCTCTCGCGTGCGGACGGCATGCCGTATACAATCGTTTTAAACCTCCGAAGTAGCTCGCCGTGCGCGTCTAAGCACGCAAGAAGGAAGGTGCGTCAGCTCGTTCGATGGAAAGGCCGTCCACGCTAACAGCGCAGCGCGACCGCTTTGCGCGCTTTGTTGCGCCACGCCCATCGGTCGACGAACAAGCTCTCGTTCGTGCCGGCCGGCGTAGCATGAGCCGTATTCGGATGGCACAAAAGACACCGATACTCTCGGATATCGACGAAGCGTGCGGTATTCATTTGACGTAGCTACGATTCAGTGACGCATGCCGTGTGGCTCCCTTACGCGGAAGTGCTAAACGCCGACGTCGCGCACATCTTCTGTATACATTATGTATTGCCTTCAGTCGTCGTTGCGCGCTAATATTAGCGGAAACATCAGGGCCCGTATACTAAAGGAATGTTCTTACGCTGTTAGTAAGAGCAGGCGCCAACCAATCGTTACGTTGGGCATATTGTTAGCGAAAGCGGCCGGCCAACGGTAGACGGCTCTCGCGAACAAAGAGCTTCGTGGATTGGGCCCCAGGGTTTGTGCGTCCTGCATATGCAGCAGGAGGTGTGATAAAATAAGCATATTGTTCAGTCGTCAATGCGGCGCGCGTTTGTTCTTTGAATTTTTTTTTCTTGTGTTACTCTTTTTTTTCTTTTCTTTTCGCAATGTGTTATTCTCGAAAGAAAGCATTCATGCATATTTTCCGGCGCCAACAGTGTGAACAATAAACAGCGTATACTGGTACCGCGCTCTTCGATCGCTCGAAGCGCAAACAGGCTAGAAAAGCTTTCTGATTGGTGATCTACAAAGCGTACAGGTGACGTGCCTCCACCTCCACGTCCTGGTGGTTTTTTTTTCTTTCTTTTTTTTTCGGTTTTTTTTTCTTTTTCTTTTAATGCGGAGCAGTTTAAAGGCCAACTCCGGCGATTTTTTGACCGTGTCAGGGTAATGGTGCTTTTATGTTCCTGAAACACTCTTGTCACGCGTCCGATAGCTGAAATGCTCAGCAAATTCGAAAATAATTTTTAATAAGCAAAAACGCGCAATACCGAAACCGAAACCCAACCGAGTGTACTGTCTACGTATGACGTAGTAGTTTGCTACGAACCGGAAGTCGTACAAGGCATGCTGGTCCCGCCGGCGTGGAATATCACATGCTCCTCCACAGAGAACAGTAAATCGCGCGCCAAACCAGCGCAGCGCCGATCAAACACCGTCGCCTTGTGGCCAGCACAATATACGCTGTAGCGGCCAAAGTTAGTGAACCCATCGGCTGCGTCACTTCCGTCAACCGGCAAACCAACACGTCACACACGCAATGTTGCCAATAATTGTGGGAAGCCGGGTGGGCGTTTGCAGACAATCTTTAAAATTCATTTTCAAACAATCAGCGCATCTCTCAGGCTTGAAATTCGGCATAAAACACGGAAATGTGCAAAGGAACGAACCCAGCGAATTTCATTGAGATCCATTGACCTCGAAAAATCGCCGGAGTTGGCCTTTAAGGGGGGACCGCCCTGCCGTCCTTGGGCGTAACACATGTGTCCCACGTTTGATACACATAAGCCGAGCAGGCAGGCTGCACGTTTCGAATTCCAGCACTTGCTTGCCAGTGAACGCCACCGTCGCCGAAGGGATTCGTCTGTCCGAGCCAATGAAGCGACAGTGAAACGCCAGCGTCGGGAGTTAGACACATGATCTACGGAAGAGAGAAGCGGAGGCGAAACACACGCGTCCGGAGTTTGACGCACCGCGCGCTCGGAGCAGCAAATAGTACAAAAACAGTGGAAAGGAGGCCGTAAAGCTCTCGTTCGGGCTAGTTGGTGCATTCTTGAACACATATTGCAGGGCTGCGCGAAAAAACACGGACGAAGGGAAGTACACAGGATGGGCGCCCGTCCTGTGTAAATCAGATAATCACAAGAAACAAATCAGACAATCACAAGAAAATAACAGGAAAGTATAGAAAATATCACATAATCACTCTAAAAGAACAGAAAAGAGCAGATAAACCCTAGATAAACACAAGGGAAACACAGGGGAATCAATGCTCCGCAGTTCGTAGAGCTTTCACTCGGGGTGGAACTGGCTTAGATTTTTGTTTTATTTATTTATTTATTTATTTATTTATTTATTTATTTATTTATTTATTTTTACATACTGCAGCCCAATTTGGGCTATCGCAGGAGTGGGTTTTCTCTACGTGAGAACACAAACAGAAAGACAATGCAACACTGCAAGCAAGTGAAAAAAAGAAAAAAAACAGAAAAAACAAGCAAGAATACAACTCTTAATAAACCAATCGCGAATCAATACATTCATGCAAAAAATCTTCTAAAGGCAATGATCTAGTTGACCCAGGCAATACATTCCATTTTTCAATAGTGTGCGGAAAGAAGCTGAATTTAAATAGGTTAGTGCGTGGATGGAACGGTGTCAGGTTGAGCTTGTGGCTGTTCCTTGTGGGTTTCAGTTTATCAGGAGACAGATATTCGTTAGTTAATGTGTAGCGTGGTGTATTAACGAGAATATGCAGCAACTTTAGGCATTCCAGATCGCGTCGCTCGAACAGGGTTTGTAGTCCTAACGTAGCAAGGTGAGAGGAGGGCGAGAAATTCCAGTCGTAACGGCGGAAAATGAAACGGATGGCTTTCTTCTGAACAGATTCTAGTGTGCTTATGTCCGATTTTTTATATGGGTTCCATACGGGGCAGGCATATTCGAGGATGGGACGGATGAGTGATTTATACGTTAGCAATTTTGTTTCGCGTGGAGCATCTTTTAATGTACGATTTAGGTAGCCCAGTTTCTTTAAAGCTTTATTGCAAGTGTATTCGATATGTTTGGACCAAGACATGTTGTGTGTGAAGATGAGGCCTAGGTACTTATACTCGGGCACACGTTTCAGAGAGGAGCCATTGAAAGAGTAATCGAACAGAGAAACAGAGGTGCGTTTACAGAAGGAAAGAGTGACTGTTTTAAGAAAGTTTATGTTCATTTGCCATGTCTCGCACCATCTGCAAAACTGTGTAAAAGAATCATTAAGTAAAATGTGGTCATCATTGGTACTAATTACACTGTACAGTACACAGTCATCAGCGTAAAGCCGGATTTTCGCAGACACATAATTGGGCAAATCATTTATGTACAATAAGAACAAAAGTGGTCCCAGGACCGAACCCTGGGGGGACTCCGGATGACAGATTCACAACAGACGAGTTTGAGGAATTAAAAGAAACAATCTGGGAACGGTTGTTTAAAAAGCTAGCAATCCAGTCAACTAAGGAATTATTTTTAAGAATAGCGTGAAGTTTATGCAGAAGTTTAGAATGTGTAACAGTGTCGAATGCCTTTGAAAAATCGATAAAATTGCATCAATTTGGATACCAGAGTCTAGAGCGTGCGAAATGTCATGAGAAAATTCTACAAGCTGGGTTGTTGTACTAAAACCTTTGCGAAAACCATGCTGAGCATCACTTAGGATGTTATTATTTTCAAAAAACCCCATGATATGCTTAAATATTATGTGCTCTAAAAGTTTGCATGATTGGGACGTTAATGAAATCGGGCGATAGTTTAATGGTGACTGCTTGTTGCCAGATTTATGCATAGGAAGAATTTTGGCTGATTTCCAAGCTAAAGGGACAGTTGAGGTGCATAAGGATTTTTGAAAAATTACGGTCAAATAGAGGCTGGTCCACTCACAATATCGAAGAAGAAAAATATTAGGAATGCCATCAGGACCAAGAGATTTCTTATTTCCTAAGTGCAAAATTAGGTTCATAACACCATCGAGAGACACGGAAATGTCACTGATTGAGTTATTTGAACCATGATGGAAGCTAGGGATGTCTAAATTGTCAGTTGTGAATACCGATTGGAAGTATTCGTTGAACGCGTTGGAAATAGTTAAGGGGTCACTACAGGGGGGCGTTATTTATAACAACTGTATGTGTGGCAGCTGAGGTGGGTAAAATAGAAGCCCAAAATTTTTTTTAGGGTTGCTTTTCATTAAATCTTGCAATGTAACTTTGAAGTAGAAGTCTTTCGAGGAATTAATTTTGACCCGAAGTTCTTCTTTCGCGAGGCTAAATTCCTGTATTTTAAAGGGGTCACCGTTTCTTTTTAAACGCCTCAGTCTAGCAACACGACGCGACAGATGAAGTATGTCACGCGATATCCAGGGAAGCTGGGGGTTTTTCTTTTTCGTTTTTATCGGGACGAATCGCTCAATACAAGTTGCCACAGTCTTTTCAAAAGAAGCCACTAAGGAATTTACATCGTTACTTTCGCTGAGGCGTTCGAAATCATCATAAGAATTGGATAAAAGATCAAGAACAGACGCGTCATCGGCTCGTGAAAAATCTGGGAATGTAGAATAGACAAAATTGTTGGTACGCACAGGAACAGAAATGGATACTAGAACGGCCTTGTGGTCAAATACCATCAGCAACCTCGCATTCATAACCATTGTCTAAGAGGAAAGGACGAACAAAAATTAAATCTAAAACTGCATCGCCTCGTGTGTTAGTTTCAACAATCTGTTTTAAACAAAAATAGAGCGAAAAATCTAACAGAATTTTGCTGATTTCTACGTCATAACTTGTGAGCGATAGAGATGGCCACAAAATACCTGGAGTGTTGAAATCACCCAGGCAGATCAAGCTGGAAGAGGATAAGAAGCGCTCGTGCATGAAAGTTGTTAAAGTGAGCAGCTGATCTATGTTCGATGATGGCGAGAGGTAAACTACGCCAAAGACTATGGAAATGCTTCCAAAAAAGACCTTGCACCAAACGGATTCGGTATCAGGTGGACTGGGGATAACTGAAAATTTAAGATCAGACCGTAAAAATAGTGCAACACCCCCCCCCCCCCCCCCCCCTGCCATGACGTCTATCAGTTCTAACGACTGCAAAACCTGGAGGTGTTATTTCGCTATCGTATATATGTTCATTTAACCAAGTTTCTGTTACACCGGCTATGTGCGGTGAATGAGCCGTGATAAGAGAAAGAAAATTTGGGAACTTGTTGACTAGGCTTCTGGCATTAACATTTAAGATGCGCAGGGCCTCGTTAGGATCATTCCCGAGGCGTCAAGGAGCATTAGTGGTGACGTTAGAAGGAGCTTTTGCTGAGCGAGAATGAATCCTAACGAGGGAGTTAGTGTCATCATTCCAGTTGTACCTAATTTGATCTATAAACACATGATCAAAACTCAAGCGTACAATGGAGCCATTATCCCGAAAGGGTTTTGATGCTTCCCATATCTTCTTTCTGATAGTTCGTACGCGCAATGAATAGTCTTCGGAAATGCGAAAGTTAGACCCTTTAAGTTTGTAGCCGTTTTTAAGGACGATAGTCGAGCAGCTTTATGATAATGGGGCGCGGTCGATCCGCTTGCCTACGTCCGATCCTGTGACACCTTTCGATATTCGGGCAATCAATTTGCAGATTTCCTTTGAACCACTCAGAAAGGTTAGACAGTAGAAGGTCAGAGGATTCATCCGGTGTCTCAGCGAGGCCAAGCAGCAGCAAGTTATTGCGGCGAGATCGGTTTTCCAGATCATCATTACGCATAGTGAGTTGGTTGATTTGGATTTGGAGCTGCTGAATATCGCTGTTCACATTACTACCGGCAGTTGTAGAAGGCGTGACGGGAAGCGAGTGTTTTGGCATTAATGATAATAGTAATAATTGCTGAGGTTTTACGTGCCAAAACTATGATATGATTATGAGGCACGCCGTAGTCGGAGACTCCGGATTCGTTTCAACCAGGCCCGTAGCCAGGGGAAGGGGGGCCTCGAAATTCGGATGAAAGGGGGGTGTTTTACCGAGGAAAAATAATAAAAATGGGTGTTTTTCAAGGCTTTCAACAAGTGCCCCCCCCCCCCCCCCCCCCGAAAAAAATTCCTGGCTACGGGCCTGGTTTCAACCACCCGTGGTTCTTCAACGTGCCGTTAAATCTATGTCCACGGGTGTTCTTTGCAATTCGCCCCATCCATGAGAAGCATGGCTGAAGCTTATCAGCGCGTTTCATCGTGGCGAGACTTGCCAATGATGCGTTTGAGGCGCCGATGGCCGGCTATACGTTCGAGATGTGTTGTCATCGCCAACATGTATGTTACGGGAAAGGTGGGGACACAGCTTCTTGCCGCCGACTGCAGTGCACGCAAGACCGCCCTACATAAGCTGCCATCTTTCGAAGTCGCGTGGGCGCGTGCTTCTGACGGGCCACGCGATCAGACTGGCTTTCGCTATGTTAGGGTTATTTCTTCCATTCTGCTACTCTCTCACTTTCTGTCTCTCTCTCTCCTGTTTCCTCTATTAATTTTTTTTTCTTCCTTTCGCAAGACAGCATTCGATGTAGACGACCTCGCGGAAGAGAGTAAGGCCGAAGCACATGGATTAGTCAGCGACATTCGGGGCTGATAATGGCAACGGCATGCTTGGATAAGTCAGTGGAACTTGTCTGTGGCACGCGATTCTGGCGTCTATCGTAATCTCGCCGTGAGCTAATGGAGCACTCGCGCCGTTTGCACCTGGCGTGTGGTAGGACGAGGAGAACGCTTCACTCGCTTCGATGTGAGCGGGAGAAGCGCCCAGAGCTTTTAGTGCTTACATCAACTTCGGTTTATTAAACCTTTCACATGCTTGCCGAAGATGTTGATGTTTCCTTATCTTCTGCAACGGCTCCAGAAGAGACTCTTAAGTTTAGATTGACTTATGAAGCATGCTGAGAAGATAAAAAACTTTTGTGTTTGCAGTGGTGACATGGTTATATAATCGCGCTGTGCCTCCTAATTGATTTATCATCGTATTCGAAACGGTCCATAACTAGAAGCTTCTTTTTTTTTCTTTCTCGAAAGCTTGTGCTTAGGCATAGTGGAAGAGGGTTTCGTAGATACACGAACAAATTTGATTCGTGCAAAAAGTGTAGGATTGAACGGTGAAATGACCTGTGTATTCAACATTGTCAGTGAGTACAAACCCATAAACGAGTCATGCGTTCCGCGCATGTTCCTGGTTAACCTCCCTGCCTCCTCTCTTGCTTTCTTCCTTCCTTCCTCTCTTTCGGATCGAGACCTGCTGTATCGTTCTGGCAGCGTCATACAGCGGTCGTCCCTGAAGACGAACGTAAAGGCAGGAGAGGGAGGGAGTGTGCCGTTTATGTCTCACTTGAAGAAGTCATTTCAACCGTGTCCTGGGATGGAATGGAGAAAGAGAGGGCGTGTAGAGAGACAATAAAGGTGCCCAGACACCTCGCAGTCCCTGCAGGGCCCCATTTCGAAATGAGATAACCTCTGCAAGTAGCCGAACAGCGGGCCAGCGTACATCTCTATACATTAGAAAAACAGCTAGGCCTCCGACATTCGACCCGAACACGTACCGCATAGGAGGTGGATGCTCCACCTCGAGGCCTCCATGCTCTGGGGTGCATCGAAACGAAGCAAAAGTCAGACGGTGTGCTTGTCGCTGGACTCGCTTGTTTCCTGATTGTAGATACTTTTCGTTTCATTCTCCTACTGGAACCTTGGCAAGTTGCCAGTATAGCCATGCCGGGAGTTTCCACAGTTACCGGACTCTCGCCCCCTTGCGACCGTGGTTAGCGTGCAACTTCCGCATGCGATGGCGTAATTTCGGTCTTGCGTACAAGGTGTATTGTTTGAGAGTCTGTGCAGCTAATTGCGCCGCGCTCGCCTCTGTATGGAAGACGCAACGTCGGACCCTTAAAATCTAGCGTGGCGCGTCTGCCGTCGCTGTTTTACTTACTTATTTTTATTGCAAGTGCGCCACAGCTGGAAAGATCACGCGTACGATTTCTGAGCGCCGTTATACAACGTCCCGGTCAACATCTTACTGCGCGCTTATTGGGGACATAAAGAAGTTAAGTTCGGGCTCACAGTGGCGCACGAAGACATCGCGTATTTGCAGTGGACCTTAAACCCTGCACCTAAGTTTTCGAATCATTGAGCATGCGCGAATGCTAAAGCATCGTCACAGCGGAAAAACACGTTTATCGAGTGACCACATACACATTTGTTTTGACGAACGCTGCGGCGTGCAAGACCATGCATGGACTTGAAGCTATAGTGAAGGTTCCCAAGGGCAAAAGGTTGTCCGAGGAAAAACAACTCGATGCGCGATATCATTATTGGCACATCGAGTCAACTTGTCCGGGATCGGCACAACCAATAGTGCTCGATCATTCTTCTTTCTGCACTACAACTTTTCAACCCTTCGAAATGCGGCTGCTGCTGCAAATGCTAAAATGATGTTACGCCTGAGTCGTAACACATTACGCCGCCACTCAACCCCGAACGCTGCACGCAAGAGCAGAGACGATCGAACTGGCAAGAACCTTGCATATTAAGCGTGTACCGTGCGCGCTGCTGGCAGCGTGCGGCAAACGGTGCGTCTTCCAAAGTTATACCGTCAGTTGAGGGTCATATGGCTATCGCCACTTTTTGTCTGAGCCGGCCAACTTTGCAGTGATCGATTACTGTGGTCGATCATTGTGGTCGATCATTCCGACAAACGAGCCTCACTGTTTTCCCGGGCAGAGTGCGTATATAGCCTCGCTCGGTGGAAGAAGACGTGACCATAGCGGTGGCGGCCACCTGATCGCTGGTCCGCGCTGGGCCTTAAAACTCTCGCCCGAAGTGGCTGCTGGTGTCGCGACCTGATGTGCGCGCATAGCGTCGCGGGAGCCGAGCCGCGAGGTCGTTTCACCGGGGCGCACCGTGGCTCAAGTTTCCTTTGAATGCACCGGCATTGAGCCCGTCTTACCCATGTGTTTGACGCAGCTGCTTTCTCAGTGCTGGCCCACTTTCGGTGAGTTTCGTAGGCGACATGCGCGGAGCTTGCCTTGTATCACTGAATTTCGCGTATGTATACACGCATACCGAGAAAGTCACGCGTGCGTGTGGTATGACGCTGCTGGCGACGAAGCCTACGTTCACGCCTGCGGGCCTGTGTGAGCGAGACCAAATGCGAAGCTTCAAAAATCGTCGTTTGACTCATTTCTTTGTGTAGAGACCATTTTTCGATATATATATATATATATACCTCCTAAGCACTATGCTACAGAAGTCTAACGCGCCTGTAATTGCTTTTGTAGCTTGTTCATGTTATGGTATATCTCGTTCCGTTAGCTTTACTATAATATCAAGACACGCAAGCACAATATAGCGCCCCATATATATATATATATATATATATATATATATATATATATATATATATATATATATATATATATATATATATATATATATATATATATACATCAAGTGTAACAGGTAAATTTTCAACCATCTCCGATCATACTGAAAAAAAAACGTGCTAGTATATGTGAATGTGAGAAGTAGTTATTCAGGTGTTGTATTTCGGGAAAAAATTTTGCGTTGACTGGAGGGCGTTTCGAACTTTGGCCACGGAAGTGAAGCTGTGTCGCGCTAAATAGTTTGTATAATATTACTGGTTTGAGCTATTACTACGAAACAATTCTTCCCCTCATCTCAAAGCGCTGATATTTCATAACTATGACAGTTTATTCATTTTTGTTTTAACTTCTGTTATTTTCGGCATTGGCGAAAAATTGCAAAATGCTGCATGTTTAGCGTTTTGTAGAAAAACAAAAAAAAATTTGGCGAGTAATATACTTACGTTGTGGGCTTTATAGGTTCCTATAATACATGATAAAAATACTGCGGAAGCAAGTGATGCAGACACGTTGCCACAATATTGCGACAAAGTTGGGAAAAACAGCATGTTGGCCCATATTGCGGCTTCACTTTTGCAATGTAGCGGTCCAAGTAAAATTATCTTTCTGCAGCATGCTCTGTTGGTATGACATACAGGAAGTTTGGAAAGAGTATTTATTGTTTTGAGCGAGACAAAAGTTTTCAAACTGAGCAACCACAAGGTTGTAAGAAGTTTGCCTTTGCTTCGCCTTCGCTGCATAGCACGTCAGCGCAGGATTCCAGCGGGGTCCCTTTCGCAGCAAATAATGCAAGTCATACAACTGCATGCCACTTATTTTAATAATATCGCTTTATACAACGTCGAAAACACCTAATAGTGTTAATGTTTGGGAACAGTATGTTCCCCCCTTTGGACTGTGGGATGCCGTGTCGACGGAAGGACGCATCCCAACATAAAAACGTAACGAGCATTTATTCAACTACGGTAGCAGCATCGGGAGAGCATTCTGACGCTACGCTCGACAGAGGTAGTGGAACAAAATGATGCGCTTCCAAGTTTGGCAGCCTGGTTTTGTAGCCACCGCTGGTGACGTAAGCCTTGGGTGACGCTGCGGTGGCGCTGCGCCTTATCCGATTGCAGTGCAGCGTGTGGTCGTGTCACGCCGGGCTGCCTGATAGCAAGGTGGATGCTGCGCGGAATTGTGCGCAGATTGTGTCGCCACAGGACCATCAGAGGGCAGGTAAAATTGAACCGCTTGATAGTCCAAAGTGGCAATATCATAATGCAGTTGACAGCCTGCAGGACAGTTCCAGGGCATCGTTTTTGGATTCTGATAATTAAGATACATGATCCTACGTAGTAATTAACGGCAAAATAAACTATAGTTTGCTTATGTTGTTTTTATTCTGTTTGGGGTATAGGCCGGCGCGTGTTCGCTTACCACTGGTTTGCGTGATGAAATATGTATCCTAGGTGTACACGTTCGAGATGATTCGATATCGTCCCCATAAATGACACGTCAGTCACCATTTCCAAGCGGGATCTAACATTTTTATTCCGATTTTTCTTAATGGGCCTAAGGTGCTTAAAATGTTAAAAGCCTGCTACCATTACCGGACGGGCTTTTAGCATTTTCAGCACTCAAGGACCACATATATATATATATATATATATATATATATATATATATATATATATATATATATATATATATATATATATATATATATATATATATATGGGATCCCTGCCGGTGGCAAGTTATCTTTTCGTCCACTTTCCTTTCTCCACATTTACATTACAATTACTTCTAATAGCTTCCCCTATACTTTCCTTGGCATCTTTGTCTGTTAGTTCTCATTAATACTGTGTTTAACAAAGCAAAACGAGCCCTTAAGTTTACAATTATTTCCTTCATATATATATATAAAGATGTCGAACTACGTGCAACTTTTTCGATTTCTAAAAAATAGGTATGCCATAAGTTGGCACGCACTACGACTTTGTAATATAAACACCTGCCCTTCAGGTAAATAATTGCCAAGGCTTCCATGCATGTGCGTAGTACACTGCGGCTGTTGGAGATTGTCATGTCGGTTATATCGACGACATATTTTCACAAGTGAAACCATCCTAGAGCCATGATAAACCGGCATATCTGCATTAAACGAATATATCTCCGACGTTCGCACATTTCTGGTGGGTTTAGAGCGTTTAAGGAAAGTGAACTAAACTGTTTGTAGCGCGAATGCGCACAGCTCCACCACCGCCGGAACAGACCGCGAAATGCGCGCTCGTTCGCACCCCCCATACAGGAGTTCTTCGAGCACTAACGGAAGCTGCAAAAAACGGCGAAAATACGGCGGCTGTTTTCTTTCACTTTGAAAGCGGAGAAGCGGCGGCTCGAACGCGACACATTTCGTTTTCGACGCTTCAGCGCCGCGTCGTCTCTAGACTCCCTCGTCAAGGACATACACGCGCGCCACTTAGACAGCATGACACGAACACACATTCGTTTCCATTGTTTAAAGCGCCTACTCCAGTTGACTTTGAAGTGCAGTTGTGGCTGTCTGAAAAGGAACTCCGGCTTGTCGCGTTTGACGTCGCTGCCGGCTCCACAGCTTCGACAGGCGGGCCCTTTTGTTCGCCGCTGGAATCTAAACAGAAACCTCGCGTACGTCGCCAAACATGAATCTGCGACGTCTCGGCTCGCCGACTGTGACAGCGGGCGGCACGGCGGCGTCTCTTTGAGGTCGAGATGTGGGCCGAGTACAGTGTTTGACCCGAAAGTGAGCCTCTGTCTGTATTTGCCTCACTTTTAAGTGTATACTCTTTTTACTGCTACGAATTTATTTCATACCGGCAGCGTTCGGTGCTCTTACTGTCGCGTCGCGGAATCTGTATTTGCACAGTTTATATCTCTGCGCTAGGACATACAGCACCTGCGAGAGCAGTTGTTTAAGGTTGATTCCGTACGGCATACCATAAGGCATGGGCAAAAAATTTGAAACACGCTGCAGAATTTCATCGCAGGATTAACGCACCTGGCAGTGTAGAACACGAAAAATTCACGCAATAATTACAGATGCCTGGGGGGGAGGGGGGGGGGGGGGGTATTTGTATTCTTATGTTTAAGCCGTTATCATTTCTTTAAATGACAACGCTTTCGTGCTGTCACTATTGTTTCCATTGTTAATGTTGTTTGTAGGCTTGTTTGTTCCGGCATACGTTGTATACTTTGATTCCACAGGTGTTGGCCTGCATATTCCCTTTATTATTTCACTATTGAAGTCGGGGCTGCACGAGCTGTGCTCCTTTGTCCTCGCATTATCGTTTCGCTCATTATAGTTGGGTCATGAAATGCAAACACGCTCTTACAAATGTACCAACTGCGCAACGTGGCCCTCATTTTACAACAACAACAACAAGAAAAAAGGCTTTTCCTCTATAGGATTTTCCTTTGTATAAGAGGCAAAGCTGCGGCCAAAATTTAAGCTGGACGTTGGCGTAGGAGAGCAGCCAACGACAAAGAACACTTACGAGCTAAAAGGTTCGTATAAGTATATGCGGTACTGCACCTTTCCTCGTCGAATGCATTGCCAGTCTTCGGCTCGAATTTCTTTTATGAGCAGCGATGCGATCAACGCCATCTATATAATTTCGTTCGCGTTCGTGGGCGAATTTCGAGCGCACGCGTGCGCTCGGGATTCGGGCCACCTTTTTTCGGCCGATACTGCGGCGCACAAACAAAAGCTGTCGTTTTGTCTTTCGTTTCACTTACTTATCGACAGTTGTCTTATCTTTAGTGTTTTTTTTTTGTTTGTTTTGTTTCTTAGCCACCAAATAATAGCGTCGAGAAGGTGTTCACGATTCCGGGTGCGTTTACGAGAGAGGCGCCGACTTGGATCAAATGAAGAGGGCGCCCCAGGGGAGCTCCCATCTTGATTGAGGCTCGCGCAATTTTCTTCGCCGCAACGACATTCGACTCGCTCCATTCGGCGCTGGCAATAATGGCCGACGACAGTAATGGGCCGGCTGCATTAAGTTGGATGGATGCGTTCGCGAAGCGAGACTCAAGCCTCTTCTCCCTGCCCCCCCTTTCCGCCTACTCCCCCCCACCCCCCACCCCGAAAATAAGGGGGGGGGGGTGAGACTAGGTTTGCGCCGCATGTTATCCTCATCGTGAAACGCGCTTGCGTTCGTCGGGCACGCCGCACAGAGCTTCGCCGAGCCACACACACTTTGGAGGCCTCGATTGCTGGGCGGCTCGACTCTGTACATAAAGAGCTTATCCAGCCGCAAAAACACGCCAAACCTAGCAGAGATGTTAGTCGACCGTGCACTATGGGGGGCGCGAGCGAACGAAGTGTGCCTACCAACCGCGGTAAACTGCGCAGGGAATGATCAAAACGTTCGTTCCCTGCGCAGTTTACCGCGGTCGGAAAGAAGGAATGAAATTCTCGCGAACCTCTCGTTGTTCTCGAAATAGCTGTTTTCTGTTGCACAGCGCATTGTTTGGTTTGTTTCGTTGTCTGTTGCAATTACTCTTTCTTCCGTCATGTACTGTACGAAAGCTTTAGGTTTATACTCAATGAAGTGGGCGAGCTTCGTCTGCCTGCTCGCTCTTAGCAGCGGAGCATATGCCCCATATAAGGGCGAGGACTAACAACCTGCGTCAGTGGAGCGTTGCCCCGATGGCAGTGTATGCCGGAACGTTTGCTGTACGCTGCGCAAACAAATCTTAGGCGCCAAGGGTTATCGATGGTGTGGCATAGCCGCGGCGCAACCGGCACGATGCTCCGATTCGAGAGATGGGCAAACATTAATCTGGCCCGCGGTCCAACACGCGCCCACAACGGCGAGAGCATTTCGCTCCGCTCCTTTTATTTCAGAGCTGCACGTGTAGCAAAAAAAAAAAAAAAAAAGAAGAAGAGTTCTCTTTTGTTTCGTTCTCAGTTTTTTTTTTTTTTCATTGCGCTGCTGCAATGAAGCTTGGCTTCGTTATATATGCGTTTCCTCTTATTATATATATTACTCCCGTTCAACGAACATCCGCTCAATTACTTCGTTTGCGTCTTGCGCCCCGTTCCGCCCTTCCCAATTTCAGGTTCTAGAATTCTGCATGCAAAGTTCTCGCGGCACTTTCACGCTGCACTGCGAAAACCGAGAGCGTATATAGAAGCAGCACCTCGACTGCGCACGAACCATAAGCACTTCATTTCGCTGCAGTCCGTTTCCTTTTTTCTTTCTTTTTTTTTTTTTCAGATAAAGATGGAAACAAATTTTACTTGCACTCGGACTCTGCGCTAAAGCAAAAATGATAAAGAAAGCAGCTCTTTTCGAAACAGGATTTCAAGAGAAAACGAATAATATTCCTGGAACCGCCTTTAGCCCTTTCTTTTTTTTTCCCCTTCTTGTTAAGCGATGGTGAGTAAGCCTGCGTAAGTGAGCAAACACGCGGCCGTCTTACAGTCCTCGCCGCCAAATTAGCGCAGAAAAAAAAAAGAGATAAAGAATCGTTAAATCAATACCGCAGTACGAATTCAACCTAGAATATTTGCTCGCTTGAGTATACCAGTGCGTTAATATACTGTAAAGTAAAACGTTATGGGCGCTTGTATATACAAGTAATGCATTCTACAGTTTGCTTACAGGACGGTATTAACGACGAACTATAGAAAAAAAAAAGTTGAAATATAGCGAACTTGAAAAAGCGAAATGTTCAACAGCTGTAGTCTCGAAAACGGCATGTTTGTCATACGCCAATCTGTTTTTGTTTTTTGTTTTTCAGTTGATTTCAACCAACAATAATCCTTTAATATACGCATACAAAAGCTGTAAAGCGTATTTCGAGGGGCTCTCTCCGACAGCACGTCGATGCTATGCGGATAAGGTTTGGGGCGCTTCGACGGTGTTTGTTTCTGCAGCCTTCTGGAATATGCAACCATTATTCCTCCGATAGTTGCGTCAACGTGGCCGCGCTCTGTTCTCGTTGGGTGATTTTCTTTTTCCTATCTTTCTTTCTTTCTTTTTTTTTTTTTTTTTTTTTTTTTTTTTTTTTTTTTTTTTTTTCATCGGCGAATATCGTAATTCCATCGATATCCTTGACCGCGAGCCCGTAACGCGGAGCTTCGTTCAAAATCGAAGCGTGAAAAAAAATGGCGAAGCAGGAAACAGCGACGGTGTCGATGCGTACCGGTTTCTCCTCGAGTTGAACGAGAAGAAGAAAAGAAAACGACACAAAAATAAATCGATAAATTCGAAGGAAACAACGGACACGCGCGAACGCGCACGAACGCGTTCGCTCGCGCACAAACAACGCCAGACTCGCCGGGCGTGCGAGTATATTATAGGGATAAGTATATATGACCTTGCAGACGCCCTTTGGAGCCGTGCTTCAAGCTTGATTAAAATGGAAGGAGTAACGCGAAGGTCTTTATTGGAGCCCGCGTATATAAAGGCATTGGAGCGTGTTGGTTTCTTTGAAAACGAGAGGAGGAATAAAAAAAAAGTACGCGACGCGAAAGCGGGAGCAGCCTGCAGGTCACCGAGCTCCAACGTCGTATTTCCCAAACGCCTTAGCATTTTGTTGTTTTGCGGGACGTCGCGGTTTTTTTTCGAGGATCAAACCTTGTTTGTTTGTTTGTTTTTCGTCTTCACATTCCTTTCGTTCGAGGGCTTTACGTCATTGCCGCTGATAAGCCTTGTGATTCGGAGTGGCACGGGATCTGTGAACTGGCACAAGGGAGCTATTTTTTTCTTTTTCTCTCCTATATAAGTGGGCCGGCAGTGGCGTCTTATAATGCTTCTTCTGGAGGAAGCTTGCATAAGCAACGTTGCGTAAGCACTTGTTGCTGCATATATATATATATATATATATATATATATATATATATATATATATATATATATATATATATATATATATATATATATATATATATATATATATATATATATATATATATATATGCAGCTAAACGCATGATTGGAGATTCTCGTGAGGGCTTTATCTAGGCACAGGCAACGTGCGAGAACTCCCGTGTAACCACATTCTGGTCCAATTACGGTACTTTACGAAGCTTTGAAGAGGCACTGTACATAGAGCAAACTAAGCCCGCTCACTTTATAATAAGCAATTAACTTAACAGGTGTTCGGATGTCGTCCAAACATATGCGTTGAAGAAGAAAAGAGAAATATATGTTTACAAAAAATTGGCCTGTCTCGTTCATCTCTGGTTTCATGTAAAATAGGGAACGTACAACGGTGCAAGACAACTCTTCAAGTAATGCCTACTGAAAGCTGATGCATTGGGCAGATTTCGATTCAAGAACCTTAGAGAAGTAGGTGTTGTGCACAGGAAATTTAATGACGCGATTTCTTTTTCTGTGCTGATTTGGTGCAAGATTCGAAATGGTACTTCAGAAAGTCGTATCATCTGCTGTTGTCGTTGTTTCTTTTTTCTAGTTGTCTGAAGGAAAGGAACAGTCATATTTCGCGTGCTGTGAGGTTACATTCACTCCCGAATGTCGACACACTGCAGGCATCATCGTCCGCCACCACCAATATATCTTGGCGAAGGAAGCATTTAATGCAGATCGCGGTACATGTACAACTTGTGATTCGAGTTGTTTACTATTGCGCCTCTACTTGCATACAGCTGTCGATTCATATCTAACGACGCACGAAATAAGTTCATGTTTCGTGCCTCAGGTGCCTATAAACATACCCTTGTAATAGTAATAGTAATAATAATAATAATAATAATAATAATATCTGGGGTTTAACGTCCCAAACCACGATATGATTATGAGGGATGCCGTAGTGGAGGGCTCCAGAAATTTCGATCATCTGGTGTTCTTTAACGTGCACTGACATCGCATAGTACACGGGCCTCTACCATTTCGCCTCCATCGAAATGCGACCGCCGCGGCCGGGATCGAACCCGCGACCTTCGGGTCAGCAGACGAGCACCCTATATAACCGCTACACCACCGCGCCGGACAACATACCCTTGTGTTATACGTCTAAAGACAAAAGATAAACTTTCGAATTAAAAAAAAAATTCACAGTAATCATAGTAGATCACGGACAACATTCGCAATGTGACCTCAACGCAATGAACCAGTGATGTGCTGAAAGCGGCGAGACAATCACAAATCGTTGTCCGAAAGAGCGCACTGAGAGAAAGCCATCCAAGTGTGGCTTACATACACCAATTCGGCTTATATTGGACACACAAATCTGCTTCGACTTTTCCAATTACACTATTGTCTCTTTCTCGCTGCTTTGTCTCATGATCTCGCGATCAGTTTTGCAGGCTGCAGCATTCTTTATTTCTTTACCTTTTTTTTTTTTTTGCTTTATTTAAAGTTCCGGAAAGGTGCTCGCGAAATATAATCAATCCAAAAGTGCGGCAGAAAAAACGCTGATCGTGCCACGCGCTCGACATTTCTCGAGAATTTCGTCCGCCTCACTTATCACGGACGAAACAGCCGCCATTAGGGGCGCCGCTTTTTCGTACCACGCACCGTGGGGGTGCGGCGTGTCCGAGACACTCTTGCATTTGAGGTTGCACATCGGTAAAACATTTTGGACTTTACGCGCTGGACCATATTTTTACAGCGCACTACGTTCAACGTCTCGTTTGGCAAAGTTCTCAGTTCTCTCTCCTTTTTCGCTAAAGGCCGTGAAATGTTCAGAGCGACGCTGTCACGACGCCGCTGATGGGTCGCGCCTTCTCACGCTCTGCAGTTCATTTCGCGCCGTTGCTTCTCGCGCAAATGGCATCCGCCCTCCAGATGTGCTCGCTCATGGGCGTTTCCTTTGTAATATTCACATTTCTGCCGCTGGCAGACGCACGCAAGTTGTTCCCGTCAGCTCTGCTTTGTTGCATGCACGACCGGCGTGAACGACCGGCGCGCATGCATCACGCGTTTTCCGTTATGGTATACAGCCATCACAAACACTATCGAGGTATCATTTCTTGATACGCTGCACGTCTCTTATTTGAAGCAGGGTTACACAGTTTCTTAAACGACAGTCACACGCTCAGCGTCGTAGAGCGAGAGAAGTTTTTGTTTCCCGGTGACAAAATTTCGCTAACGCTATATTCTACACTGCTTTCCTGTTTCCACTGGTAACAGTTGCGCTTACTTTGTTAAAGTTTTTTTTTCCTTTCTTTCTTTTTTTTTACTTTCTTTCTTTATCCCCCCCCTGCAAATCGCGAGGCGCGTTTCTAGGTCATGGTTAAGTGGGCAGACCTCTTGGACGGCGGTTATAATCGCTGGCGCGTGACGGCCGTCCCTCTGAGCTGTGCAGAGCTCGATCCCTCTAAACACGACTCGTGTCTCGCTATCGGGCTCTGGAACGCATCCTACGAACATTAAGCTCTAGATGCTACGGCCTTCAGAGAGAGTTTCCGTCCTTGTATCAGGCTATGAAAAGTAAATCGAGCCACGCTTTTCCAGGGGGGGGAAAAAAAATAAGAAAAAACTCGATCGAATCTGTCTTTGAACGAATCTTGCCCTTCCTTTTTCTCCGTTTTTTTCTTTTCTTTTCTTTTCCCGCAGCGCTCTATTGAAAACGAGGTCTTTGTATTTAGCGACGGCCGGTCGGCTCTATCCGAGGAGGCGCACGCGCGCGTGGCAGGAATGCCGAATGATTACGAATGACGTTCACAATTGGAGGCCTTATAGAAATGGAGTCCCCCTCCCCACTCCTTCACCCCAAGCATCTTGGCGCATGCCGAAAAACCCTAACTGCTTCGTGCGCCTTTTGCGTTATTCTGCATTTATATTTGCATTCTTTCGTAGGCCGATAGCGCCTCCTAATTTTGGATTCCCTCTTTCTAAAGCTCCCTAATCACTTTAGCTAGCCGCGCGTCTCTTTATTGGCTGCCGCTGGTGCCCACGGGCATCCACGTTCTGCATGAAAACACCGTTGAATATTGCGCCATATATATATATATATATATATATATATATATATATATATATATATATATATATATATATATATATATATATATATATATATATACCAGAGTGATATATATAATGAAAAGATGTACAGAACGACTCCATTTCTGTCAGTCACAGTAAAATGAAGCCAACGGAAAATGGAAAGTCAAGATAAGCATAACATACTCTTCTTTTCTATTTCAATTATATAGAGAAACGATGAAGTGTCTTTTTCTTTTTTTTTTAAGTTATTCTGAGTTCAAATTGAAAGGTAGGCCAACGCTGCCAAAGTAAAGGCGCGAAGCGAAATCGCCCGAATACAGAGGGCCGCCCGTCGAAGCCCGCGGTTCCCGAAAAGTATACAGGAGCACCGTGATGGGAGGCGGGAGAAGGTTTTCGCTCGGGGCGGCGGCGCACACGCTGATCGATCCTGACGGCGTCCCTGCAGCTCCGAAGCGCCCGCGGTTCACTTGAGTCGGCAGGGACCGCGCGCTTTAGCTGCTCGCCGACGAGATCGAATTCAAGTTCCGCTTCTTGGCGCGAACGCCGTTGGGCTCTTTTGTTTCTTGCGCCTCGTTCCTCCCCGTTGCTGTATATAGGAAGCCCGATCGATGAATCCCGTAACACGTGCCTGCTGTTGCTGTTGGGACGCACACCCCCCTTCGGTGTATCTCTCTTCCGGCCATGCCGCCGACAATAAAAGAAAGACTCTTCGCGCTCTTTAAACCCTCCGTGCCACAGGCGCTGCTTCGTAGCGCGAATAGGCGAGCTAGCGTTAAAGAAAAAGTAGAGATAACGAGTGGGACAGAGAACGATTTGCAGAGAACCTCGGGCACAACAGATGTTCGTAAGAACGGGGGCGCAAGCCAATTGGGATAGGGAATACATTATTTGCGTAGGCGGTCCGACTAATGGCAAACAGACGAACTAAAAATCTTTGTGAACTCGACGCCCAGATCTTAAGCGCCGATGTTTGTGGCGCATATGCGTACGCATTCGTTCGCTTCGACTGGCACTGATAGCGCGAAACAAAGCGTAGCCACGGGCCCGAATCGGGTGGTGCCGACTGGCTACGCAATCCAACAGTTTGATCTGGGCGTCTTTTCATGAAAGCGCGCACTCGCGTTCGATACGTATATTATTTAAATGCTAGGGATGGGCGTATACAATTCTGGGACGGAAAGCCGGTGGCCCGTGCCGTTTCCACGACAAAGAGCCCTACAGAGCACAGAGCGCGGCGACTTCTCGCTTTGTACCTTTATTTTGTGACTGACGACTTTCAAAAAAAAAAAAAAAAGACAGAGAAAAATAAGTGATCGTTACGAATGCAGTTGACGTTTCTGAATGCGCCTTCCCCCAGTTCTCCCTTCCCGCCCACTGAGCGCGTTTGCAAAAACAGTCAGGGGACACCGAATCCTTGCTTCCGTTCGATACGTAAAACTGTCATTTGCATTTGTCCCGAGTGACGCCCAAGGCACCTCCGGCTTCACACTTTCGGGGCCGTGTCAGTCACATTTATGTTTGTTCGCCTGTGTTTACGCATATAGTGTAAAGCATAATATATAGCTTAAGGGTAGACGCCGTTACTGCTTGCCGATAGGCGAGCGTGTGAACGGCAGCCTTGAAATTTTACTTGCATCGTGGATTAATTAACATAACTTTATTTATCAGCGGTCATGCCTTCGTCACCTTTGATGATGATGATGATGATGATTTATGCGGCCCTTCTCTTTGTAGCAGGTGATCGACGGTGTTCCCGGATCTTGGCCAATAAAAAAAAAAAAAAGGGATGAACACGTTGCTGTAGTCGCCGCCAGGGTTGCCATTGGTAGCCAAATTGGCTACCTTACGGCCCCCCGTCTGGCAATCAAAATTTTATGTTAGCTCCATGGCTACTTTCTGGCTACTTTGAACTTATATTTCGACACATTCACTAGTCAGTTTTATTATTATTATTATTATTATTATTATTATTATTATTATTATTATTATTATTATTATTATTATTATTATTATTATTATTATTATTATTATTTGCACTTTAAATAGCAAAAAAAGCCTGAAGAATGATCAGTGCCTCCAGATTTTTCTGCAGAGTTGGCCGATGCACGCGCATGTTCTCCATCCGCCAGCGGGCTAGTGCGCATCGAAGCGACCAACACGCGCCGCGACTACAAAGACAGAGTGGCGAAGCAATTACGTCTCTTCGATTCCGCAGCACTTAGTGAACCAGTACTGCAGCCCTTAATGAACCAGTACTCGAGAATGCCATCTGGTGGGTCGCACGATTTTATGTCGTGCGAGATCCACGCGACGTTTTCGCTGATGAACATGCAGTCTCAGTCTCCGCAAGGTCACTGCCCAAATCCGCATGCCGTGATGAGCAGCTGCATATCTTTCGTCGAGTTACAATGGATAAAGACGCTGGGAAGAATGGAAATCCGGGCGAGTCGATGAACTAGCGTGACGTAGCAGCTCGAAGTGACGAAACGCAAAGAGCAAGGAAGGAAGCGCGACAATCGGCGTCCCATTTCCTTCCTTGTGCTTTGTGTTTCGGCACTTCGAGCTGCAATGCTTTCATAATGGAACAGAGCCAACAGCTCGCGTATACACGTAATCGCCACGGCTGGAGATGTACTACGTCGCAATGTTCGACTACATGTATCCTTCGCTTCTGAAATTTATTGTTATATCCAGAAGCAGCGCAGTGATAGCCCGTTGGCCTTGAGTCATCACAGCAATTACGCACGCAGCAGGTTGGAATCGCAGTAACTCGAGCGTGCAGCCGCTTGGAGAAGTGGTTCTTTATGAAGTGGGAAGATGGCGCAATCTTCTGCAGCCCTTGCGGGAAAACGGAAGAATCGGCATTTCGCACACACCACATGCGAGGAGAAAAGCGGCGGGACGGCGCGGAATTTCGCTGGTTTGATGCTACGCAGTACGTCAGGACCCATATTCGCGGAAAACTTTTACACTAGAATTTGTCACAAGCGCGAATTCAAGCCAATCCTAATGATGGGACTATCATTATCGAACGCAGCCGGACGATAAAGAATAATACTTACGAACAAAAATAGAGCGTTTTAGAATAGGGTGCCCCAAGTTTTGCGCTAGCGTTCGTCGCCACTGCGCATGCGTCGTACGCTATCCTCTTGCGCACCCAGATTAAGTGACGGAAACGCAACGAACGTTATCTTTGCGTACCCTGTTCTAAAACTGCCTAATCTTCGCGAACAGGCTCCACGTTATTTTCACGTGGCGCTCGGTAAGAGATATTTCTAATGCGCGTTTGTATTCACATGTCGCTTTTTCTTTCTTTTTTCTTAATTACTCACGAATATTGTTCACTTATATTTCCATTTGTGTTCACCAAACTTCCTGATCATGCCAATATCTGCGACGATGTTCACACCGCGGAGTAATTCCAAGCACACAGAAACGTTCATTAGAGCAACATTTGCCAGCGCAGGCTGGCTTGCGATGAAACTTGTTCCATTTCCATCGGCCCAAATTTAGCTCCCCCCCAAAAACGAATGACAGTAATCGTGCCAACCTTTACGTATATCAAGGCGTTATGTTTTGTCAGTTTGGTCCATATCGCGGGAACAGCGAGCGTCTGGCCGGCTTTTGCGTTTCACTCGATATGAACGTCAAACTGACTTACCGTGAGCGCAAACAATTTGAGCGCAAAAAATCCTCATATATGCTTTGCTCACGAGTGACTGGGCCAGGTGAGGCTGTTTGGTACCATCGCTTGGTCTTCGCGTCTTTGCAAGCAACTCACACATACAGTCGAGCCCACCCATGACAAGCCCGAATGTTGCTATACTTATTGCCTAAGTCGAACACCTGAAGTGTGTCTACGGAATCCCATCGCGTTTTTTGGTAACCGTCCCCGTGCAACTGAATGGTTATCGAAGATCAAAATGCTTTGAACTCTCCAATAAGCTTAGTTATCAATCTTATTTATATATGTAAACGGCCTATTTGAGAACGGCTTCGGTAAATCTCGACTGTGCAAATAATTAACTTTATGTTACCAGTCAATAAGTCAGTTTCACCGCAAGGGCGAAGCAATGAATGCGATAGCAACTAATTGTAATGTTATAAGAAGTGAGGCTGGCAGCTAACTCTTTTGGATCCGATCTCGCGTAACTCTACAAAACGCTGGTGTAACAGAATACGGCCGCTCCAGGGAGAGATGCTGTTTCCGCACAGTCTCTTTGCGTTGAGAGCGCAGCACCTAGAAGGATATACGAGCCGCCCGCTGATGGCTGCCGAGATAGCGTGCGCCAGCGATCGCGACCGCGCCCTTAGAATCAAAGTTCCAAGTTGCTGCTGAAGCGACCCCCCCCCCCCCCCTCCGCGTCTTTTCATGCTCGTTCAAGATGGGCGGGGCGTTTCCTCTCTGTTTCGACGGCAGGCCTCCCGAGCGGGGTGTGTTATCGCATTCGCCCTCCGAGCGACGGAGATGGGCCGGCTCGTTTGATCTCTGCTTCAGCTGCGTTCGTCGCCCCCGCTCGCGCGCTTTTACCCGCGGTGGAACATACGATGCGCGGGGGGAATGTTATGAATTTGGACTTATACAAGACATGACGGCGACGGCGACGACAAAAACCCGTCGAGAGTGTCCATATAATTGCTATCGCAATAAAAGAGGGATACATTGAGGCGTGTGTTACATCAACTATACGCCTGGAAGGGGAGACAGCCAAACGCGTACCCTCACCCTTCTCCTCATTTCCACTTGGTACGCGGTCACTCGCGGAGGCCGCTAGCAGCACACCGGCAGCGTTGCGATGTCGGTAAAAATCTCGATATGACGACTTCCACCAGTTGCTTGGAAGAGTTGAAGCTTCGGAAAGATGGTATGGATTCATTAGAAAGTATTAACAGCGCATACAAGAATAGGAAGCGGGAAATAATAGGAAATTATAAAAAGTAGTAAAGAAAGTGCACAGCGTGTAAAAAGGAAAAGTTCAGATCAAATTCTTTCAAAAATTGCAGACGATGCGCTTATTCTCGGCCCTATGCGATAAGTTCGTCTACGTCACCCGTCAGTTTGAATTATGCTTGCTACCGCGTCAGTTTGCGAAGTTTCACGATCGCTTTTCATGCTCTTTTGCGTCAGTGTGATTTGTTGAACCGTGTTTTTTTTTCCCTCTCTCTCTATAATCGCGCAGTAATGCGTCATTTTTGAATCGGAGAAAAGTAGTTCCGTGAACGTACTTTCACGAGATATTTTCCGACAGCGGTTGCATAACCAGTGGCTCAGCGCAGTTCCTATATATCAGGGGTCTCAAACACGCGCGGGCCGCATGCGGCCCGCGAAGCTCTCATTTGCGGCCCGCGGCCGGACATGACTGTCTTCAGTCCACATTTTTTTTTATTTTCTTAATAAGTACGTTCATGAGTACACCGGCATGTCTGATCTAAAGCATTGTTTTCGTGCAGCACCCGATGTAGTCACCATGTGTTGAAACGTAACCGTCAAACAAAAAAAAGGTACATTTCAGAATCGGCGTCCAGATTTTTCTCATTTTGGAGGTCTCTTAGACATGTTGGAATCCTGCTGCCAAATATCCTTCAGAAATGACCCGTACATGATATATTGGAAAGGTTTTTTTGCAAATGACAATGTCTGCTGACGATCTTTACAAGCTACCCCCCCCCCCCTCTTCACATTCTTCCCGGCCCGTGCGGGACTAAACTGCGTGACTGCGGCCCGCTGGCTGAGGTGAGTTTGAGACCCCTGCTATATATAGAAAGGATTAAGTGACATCACGATTTCTCTAGGTGTGCAGTTGCATCCAATAAAAAGTGCGTTGTACACATCTCTCAGTCGTATTTCGTTTTTGAGAGCAGAATTTCGCTGCAAAGGAAAAGAATGGTTTGGAGCACAGGCTTCCAAGCTTCAATATAAGAATGAAATAAGCGAATTTTTAAACACGCAAGCATTCCTACGCAAACCCAGTGAGAAATCTTCCGTCCGTCCGTCTGTCTGTCACATAAGGCGGTCGCCGCTATAATGAAGTAAATGAATAAAGGAAAATAAATTTTCACTCTGGTGCTTGGATTTCAACCCGGGCCCTCATGCTCCAAAGGCGATTGTCCTAACCAGTATACGGACATACAATTCAAGTATTTTATTCCAGTGTACCGCTCATTCTAGCTCTATTTAAGAAAAAAGATCGTACTGTCGACAGTGAACATATGTGA
>JALIZH010032945.1:16927500-16937500 GCA_030522465.1 Rhipicephalus appendiculatus | reverse complement strand
TGTGTGTGTGTGTGTGTGTGTGTGTGTGTGTGTGTGTGTGTGTGTGTGTGTGTGTGTGTGTGTGTGTGTGTGTGTGTGTGTGTGTGTGTGTGTGTGTGTGTGTGTGAGAGAGAGAGAGAGAGAGAGCGCACGAGGGCAGTCACGCCGTAGAAGATCATTACGCAGCTTGTACGTTGCCACAAAAAAAATTGGATCGGTCGTTTTGGAATGCTCTCTACAACGTAACGAAACGCACTTGGCCCTATAGTAAATGTTCTAAATGTTGCATAATTGATCTTAGTTAATTAACCAAATAAAGTCCAATATAAAGATTACCCTAACGATCGCCACATGACGGCAAACCACGTCGTCGGTTTCATTCAGTTGAGGTTGAAGACTTTCTTTTTTTTTTTTTTGTAAGTTTGATTCTATAGTTACGTGAAACACCCTGCATAAACACGATACAGGTGGCACCCCTAAAAGCTATGACAATGGAGCATGATGTATCGTTAACTAAGATGTTAAGGTCACACAAGAGAAACGTCAGTGCCTATGGAAAATAGTATAAAACGGCTCGTGGGGACGCTCATGACAAAAACGGAGTACCCCATCCCTGACACCTTTAACATATTTTTTTTTCAAAATTTGAATTATTACACCGCAAATTCAGTTTCGCTATCTTATTAAGTCGTAAGCAGAATTTTTGTTACTGCACTATCTAGGCACGCTCAGATTATTTTACCTTTGTCCTCAACATCGCTCTTGACATAAGAGTAAACTCAAATGGAATGTAGATATGCGAATAGTAGGAATGACGCAGACAGAAAATAAAAATTTAAAGCAGAGAGCGTATTTTAACATTAGGGCTACAAAAGAGATGTTGCTGTAAACAGACGGGTAAAAACTGTACAGGACGCCTGTAGGTAATCTATGGGATGCAAACGGAGGACAGCAAATAAAGAACCTGGGCTAACAATCAAATTATATTTAAAATAAATTGAATAATTTAGTAGAAAGAACGAAGATACTGTATGCCAAAATATCTTCTGTCACGTAAATGGTTGTTTCATTGCATCTATAGCATCGGAATCGGCGGTACGACGGTTGATGGAGTCTCATTTGCATATAAGTCATTCTCATCGCGTGTAAGTCAAAGTCACACCCATGAGATCTTTCAAATCGCTTATGCGTTAAAGACGCGAGACGCAAAGCAACCCCATTATAGCATTCCTCAGACTTCGTAACGAAGCACCACGCAAGAGAAATTAGACAGCGACACTATAGCAGCTTCAGAATTAGAACGAAAGACGCTGTGCGCATGGGAGTACTCGGCACAGGACACTTGGGTAAGAGCAAGTGTCATGGCACTGACGCAGCTAAAAATGAATATATTGAGAAAACGGAAGTTCGGCTGCGCATACATGTACGCGCGCGCTTGTTTTTGTTGTGATGGCACGGGCCACCACGTGACTCTGCACCACCAATGCGCTCTAAACTGGGTAACCCTTACTATAAGTTCACAAAATCACGTTTATGCGTTACCTTGTAACTGATATAGGTAATGTATACGAACGCGCAGACCTCATCGCCTGCCCTCACTGTATACGGCTCTGGCGGAAGGATAAAAATAATGCCACTGTCTCTGTTTCATGCAGGCGGCTTAGCGGCAGCAGTATCAGCTTGAGAAGCGGAGTTCAGTCAAGGTTTATTGTTTCGCACGGGGGTGTTTCTATATCAGTATCTTGTATCTTGAGATACACGATACATTATTGAATATATCGGAAATACAGATGCAGATACTCGTTTTGCGAGACGTATCGCGATACAGATACAAGATACACAAAGAGTATCTAAGATAAGATACATGTATTTTCGATACTGCCCAGCACTGCTTCGAAACGGCAGCGGATGGTGCACGCTTTTAAGATGCTCAGTTTTCTTACCGTTGGTGCCGCTTTACCTTTTGCTCGTAATAATGTCGCAGACTGAACCGTTAGGTGCGATGCCCGCACCGTTGAGCTTTCTCCCGCGAACTTTAAATTGTGGCTTTTCTCATTCGTGCTAGACGCTTGACAGTCGTCATCGCTTTTCATATGAGGTCAGTTTAAGTATCACTACATTCTAGCGATCACTATTCTGCCCGAAAAACAAGTTGTATCCAACCTGTCACCGCTGCATGGCGGCGTTCGCCCCGGCAGGGGGCGAACGCCCCGGCGGCGTTCAACTTTGCGGTCGCTGATCGTCGTTCAACTTTGCTATCAACTTTGCGGTCGCTGATCGGCCCATCGGTCGCGCGGCAAGCCTGTCATGACGCATTAGCGCACTGCTAAAGTGACATGCATTAAGCACAAGAAATTCATAAACCATAGGCGTAGCCAAAGGTCACAACCTCCGAGCTTGATGAATGTTATTCAGCGTTCCTTGTAGAAGCGCAATAGTTATAGATAATTGTCATCTGCCTGTGAAAAAATGCTGTCAGTTTCTGCGACGAGTTGCGTCATTATGAACATGATATGCCCACGACCGATGTGTGGTCGCCCGCATAGCTAGTCTTTCCGCATTTGCCTTCAGTACATATAATACGACCCCGGGTAAATATTCCTTGCTTATCCGCTGGAATGATTCCACTATCATCAGTTAGCGCGGTTGTCTTAAACGTTGTACCGCCGGAGGGTCTGTCGAGTTCTCCTTGAGTTAGACCGCGAAACACAGTCTATCAATTATCCGGTCTCGGGTGTTCAAGAACGGATATCATGGGTCACGAAGGTTTGCGTGCATGCATGCATGTATGTGCGGGATCACACACGTGCTAGGTTAGTTCTTGTTACATACCATATTATTTTACTTCCGCACCCATGTTTCGAGAGCAATCGTATATAATCTTGCTCCCGGTTATCGCCGGCCGGCGCGGCCAGCACAGGGACTGTGGGTTTTGGTTACGTCACAGCTAATGCCGATGGAACACTGGCTGCAAGTGTGCAATAAAGACAGGCCGGATGATATCATGGTCGCTCGCTCACTCCGTAGTTCGTTCCATCTCACCTTCAGCGCTCGGTCAAAGATGGCTGCCCTCAACAAGCAATGAAAATTATAGCCTATATTGCAAAGGGCTCATGCAATCGTCGTGAGCAACAAGTTAAGGCAGTTCGTATTCAATCTCACCATAAGCAAAGAATAACTTGGACGCGGCTGGCATCCTTTTCCTTGTCGTGCATGCATCCTACGCAAGTACGAGATGAAAAACGAGCAACCACGAGCGCTATTCATCTCCAATGTGTGGAGCGCTAGCGCTGATTACCATCATTGCTGTTTTGTTATCGTTAATAAAATTAGTTAAAACATTTATGCCCTGCAGTGCAACTTTACTAATTGAGCCAGATTTCCCTCAGAAGCGCGCACTATTTTCTCGAGAAATAGAAGTGAAAATACTTTATTAATTGTTGAAGCTTCTGTAATTTGTTTCTGTATTAGTTACCTTGCGGCACGTACTATGGTTTATTTACCGGTGAGTTCAAAAGCTTCCTCCACTGGGAACGAAGTTTGAGGTTGACAGCAGGGCAGTGTCGCGTAATACGATACATTTTCCGTATCGTTCTACACTAGCTTTTCTTTTCTTTTTTTTTTTTTAATATGCTGTGTAGGCTTTCTTTTTCTTAGAACTCGAAAAATTAAACACCATATACAGCTCGTGTAAAAAAAATCAAGTGCATGTTTCTTGACGTACGGTCGTCTGCGTCACCATTGAATGTTTCGAGCTTATATTTATATCATAAAGATTAATGAATCCTCACTTCTTAGTCATTCAACCTAATCGTTCGTAGGAACAGACTTAGTTGCTCAAGGTGACAGTGAAAACGACTGCGTCGCTGCAGTGCATGTAACATGCATCTGCTTTTCTTCTTTTTGAAGTTGTAGCACAAGTTGGCTGAAAACCACAGTACATTCAATCGATTCCAGTGACTGCGCCAACGTGATGTTGCAACAGCAATATGCCGCAAGGTTTCAGGGCTGTTCGAAGATAACAGTCACATCCAGTGCAAACTTTTTTCTTTTTTTTCGTAGCGATAATTAATGGTTGCGCGTCCTGACAGTTCGGAAACGAAAAAAACCAGCTGATACAGCTGAGATGGAAGGAAGGAGCGAAACCAGATCGCCATTAACTGTGTAGACCGCCGCATCAGAAACAAAGCCGATACAGAGCAGAGATCAACATCAAATGCTGTGTAAGGCAAAAGAAGTCGTAAAAGTTTCAGCTGACAAGCGCCGACCATACGGTTTGCACTGTTACGCTCTAGCGCTGTCGTCTCTACGAAGAATGAATTCGAACTGCGCGCGCGACGCCATTCCACAACTCTCGATCCCATGGTTTGTATCCCACGGCAGATGTTGGCGCTTCCGCCTGCTGAAGGCCGCGCGTGGCTGGTGCCGCCGTACTGGTTGTTTGTTGGGTTGGAGTGCTTCCGAGAGAACACGTTTTTCTTGCGCCCGGTTGAATTGCGTCACCGCATCGCCAAACACTCGCAGCCAACAGAGAGAAAAAAGACGTCGCGGTATCTTTCCTTTTATCGTCAAGGCGCGCGCTGCGCGTGGACGAAACTGAGGGAGCGGCCGCCTTGTGGATCGAGCGTCGTCGAGGAGCCGTGGTGCTCCGCGCAGCGGCAGCCGCCGCCGCCCGCGACGCTGCGCGCCATCGACAGCAGCCGGTAAATGGCGACAGCCACTGAACGTAGCCTGCGAGGCGTGCTTTCCTCACGCAGGAATTGCGTGACTTGCCGAAAAGCGCGGCTGCGCTGGCGGTGAGGCGTTCGTGGGTGAGCAGAGACCGTTTTGCCGTTCGCAGGGAGAGGCCACGATGCCGCCTGCGTCGTGTCGTCTGTGGACGTTGTGTTCGAACCGCGCTCTGACAATTCACGCCGTCAAGCGCTTCATCTCGTGCTCGGCTCCCGCCAAGGGTGACAGCCTCCGGCACCTTCGTCACAGGAAGGTTGTGATATGCGGTGAGTGAGCGCTGAAGGGGGTGCGAGCGCCGATATCGCTGGATGCGCGACATAATCGCGCAGCGATGTAGGCCATACACTCTGGATTTTTTTTTTTTAATTAATGTTCTAGAAGATGGGTGCCGTGTATGCGCCGTTCACTAGAGATCTGTCGCAGTTACTGTGGCTCGTATTGCACGTGTTGTTAAGCGGCCCAAACACGTGGTTGCCTTCCCCAGACAGTGCCATTTAATCCCTGTGGAGACTTTTGGCATCTAGCCAAAAGCACTATCGCGCGGGCTTTGTTCGTATTTTTTGCTGTTTCTTGTAACTTACGCTGCCGTATTAACCTGTACAGGCTGTCTCTCACGTAGGGGAATACTCGGAGCGCAATGATATATGCGCTCCGAGTTTTCCCCCATGAGTGAAATAAGCTGTACAACAGTACATGGCTCTGAGGCCTGCAGCTGTTCCCGGCGATCATTAATTCCCAATCTCCCTCGCGCGTTCATTGTTATTTGTTAGCGTTCCACGTCGATTTCTGCGTGTGCGAAATCGTTGGTTCATTTCATTCGCCTGTTGCGATTCTTTTTGTCAGCTGGTTTGCACGCTTTTCGTGGTGACCGCTGTTGTGTGTAACCACACATGAGCGTTGAAACTCTATTGAAGGGTTACGAAATGCAACAGTGTAAAATCATACAAAATCTTATGTATTTCCTGGCTAGCTTGACTTCTGCGATTGCATACCCCCTGTAGTAGCTAAACAAAGATTCCTTCGAATGACGGGACGTGTACCCGAAGAAAATCGCGTCATCTCGCTACTGTTTTTGTGTTCTATAGTCACTTATACCGTTTCGCAAGGCCTGACACTCCCAAACCTAAGGTGCTGTTCAACGTGTGTACAAAAGCGTTTACAGCAAATAAGGGGCGCCAAGCTTGCGAGCAAAGACGACTCGGTGACTTTTTCTAGAGTTCCTTTTTCTCGTTCCCTTTAATTGTGAAGACTGTACGCGAGCTCTTTTCGAAGTTCTGGCGACGTCTCGCAGTAAGCTTTCATCACACTCCGAATGCTTTCTATGATTTTAAAGGAACCCCTGCGTATACATTATCGGAAAGCAATTTCTTCCCTGTTATTTGCAGCTCTTTATTTAGTCGCTTGTTAAAACGTTCTCACATGCCGAACACTGGCGTAACGTCCCTGTAGCCTGATACAGCGAATTTTGCGGTGTTGTAGCAGTGAAACTTCGGTATGGAATGAGAGCACTCGAGGGGAGGAAAAAAAACCTCCAAATATCGAATGTTCTCACTTCTGAACAATGTGAAATAGTACAGTTCGCCTGGTGTCCGTTTCCTAGAAATGCAGGCTTAATCACTTTATTTTAATACATTTAATGTTGTTGCCACTTGAAGTATGATCCATTGAGACGCCTTTAGCTAAGAAAATTAAGGTCTCATGTACAGGTGTTTCTCATTTACGTCTGGCGCGCCGTAAAAATCACACTAAATGATCAGAGGAACAGCACGTCACGAGATGCGCGTAGAGAGTTGTGTTCACTCTAGGACAGAAAGCTTGGCGATATAAAAAATTGAGCCTTTCCACTCTGTGAAGGTGAATGACCAGCGGAGCTGTTGAGCACACGACAGTGTCGACACAGAGTTTTCAACAAACGTACGAA
The DNA here is from genome assembly GCA_030522465.1 of Rhipicephalus appendiculatus. Classification (NCBI taxonomy): domain Eukaryota; kingdom Metazoa; phylum Arthropoda; class Arachnida; order Ixodida; family Ixodidae; genus Rhipicephalus; species Rhipicephalus appendiculatus. Next base: position 16,930,869 of record JALIZH010032945.1, on the reverse strand, counting down.
CTGAACTCATTGTCTGGATCGGCGTTGTGTGGCATGGCGTATAGTCTTCTTTCTCGCGTTCGTGAGCTTCTTGAGCGTCCCCTTCAAAGGCTGATCGTGCGACCACCGAAACGCACGTTTAGACAATTATCGCGACGCCGGAATTTTCCTGTTGTGTATGATTCTTAGTGTCGGCTTTAGATCTTGTCCCGCCGAGGGATTCAATACCACTACCACGAAAGTCGACGAAGCCTTCTTAGAAAGTGTTCTTTTTTTTACGTTTGTTTTGCACTGCATGCGCACACATTCCTATGTCTCAGATATATTCGCTTTCTGTCTACATATTCAGTTCCAGCCTGACGTAACAAAGTGGCCGCGTTTGCTGTATGCCGGGCACGGTCAATGTCGATATCGCCATTAAAATTCAGTGATGAATATCTCAAATTACGTGCAACTTTTGTGATTAAAAAAAATAGTGTGCTATAAATTGTCTCGGAGTACAACTTTCTACTATAAACAACTGCCCTCAAGTAAAAAAAAAAAAAAGTTTTGTTAACTAGTCATTTCGATGTTTCAGCTGCGGCAAAGTATTTCCGCCTCGACGTAGACTTCGCTTGTGCAAACGACAGTAGCCTGATTGCCGTATGAGTATTCTGTATTGTCTAAGAAAAAAGAAGAAAAAAGGACACCCTGCACTACAGGGGAGCAAACTTTGCTCCCCCTGTCTCTACAGGGTGTAGACAGGGGAGCAAAGTTTGCTCCCCTGTCTACGTATGGCACAACGTTATCTCGGTCAGGCGCGTGTAAGGGGTCGCCGTCTCACCCTTTGCTCTCGGTTCAAGAGCCAAGTTCAGACGAAGTCGAGAGCGAGGCTTCCAGTTGAGTCATTACGAATTGTGTGCCGACAAAGAAAGACAGAAAAGCGGCGCGGGCGAAACGTTTTTGGCCGCGTGCCCTGTTGGCCTACCTTGGGCGCTACTTATCGTGTCTGATGGTGATAACATTTGAGCGCTTTGTTGATAATACAGTGAGACGGGGGGATACCCAGTAAAGATAACTGGAAGGGGCATGACGTTGCTCTTTGGCGGCCTTCGACCTGCGTTCTTTCGAGAAGCATGTACGGAAGTCCCCGAGTAGCTGCGTGCCACTTTACGGTATACCAACACCGAGCAGCAATAATAATAATAATAATATCTGCGGTTTTACGTCCCAAAACCACGATATTATGAGACACGCCGTTAGTGGAGGGCTCCGGAAATTTCGACCATCTGGTGTTTTATGATGTTCACTGTTATCGCGCAGTACGCGGGCCTGTACCATTTCGCCTCCATTGAAATGCGACCGCCTCGGCCGGGATCGAACCCGCGAGCTTCGGGTCAGCAGCCGAGCACCATAACCACTGCCCCACCGCTGCGGACAATACCGAACAGCCAAGACACTGTGGCTGTGATGGTGCTTGTCGGAGCCCTAAACTTTGATGCACGAACGGCATGCTTGCAGTACACGAAATCTATTTCGAGGAATAAATAACACTCACAAAAGGCAAGCGGGTAAAAAAAAAAAAAAGGATGTATCTGTGGAGCGAGAAGAAAAACGGAAGAAAATGGGGGTGGGGAATGAACATGTGCTCCTCAAGGGGTGAGGTTTTTTGGGAGCGATGAAATTTTTGTCCCATTTGGGCCTGTAACTCACTGGCTATTCTCTTGCGGTCCAGGTTTCCGGATTGCGCCGCGACAGTTTTTCCTTTCTTTCTTTTTTTTTAATTAATTAATATTCGTTGAAAGCAGTGCTGCATCGATGACAGTTCCGTCGATGTGGCACGATACCTAGTTGGAGCATGGTACGTGCTTTGACGGCGCGCATTACACACGATATTCTCCAGTTTGATAGTGATTCGCGTCAGTGAGCTAGACTGGCGTTGCAAGCATGGGCCTTGATTTAATTCGCTTGGGCGCTGTGCGCGACACCGAAAAGGCATGTGTGCAGCCGGAGTCATCTTAGTAATAGACAAAAGCGCGCTGTGTAGTACTTTTGTGAACGCAACATGGACGCCTATCGGCTAATGTCACTTGGTCAGGTATGCTCTCGAAAACGAAGGGTCGAGTGGCCGTCTGCGTATAGCAGATACTAAAGAAATTTCTAAATGGGCTTCGGAACATCCGAAAAACGGATAAAGTCGCACACCATGCAGGAGAGGTTCAAGAGGCGAGACTACTGGGTGGTTCGACCGCGTAATCAGTAAAGACTGGAGCTACTTCGATAAGAATTAGGCAGTGACACTTGACTTCGGTGACAAAAGGAAACAACATCGTCGAAGAGCAGGTAGCAAAACAGTATCGAGGGGCAATGGTCGAAAAGAAGCCAAGTTGGGCTGACTGATACGGTAAAGTGGAGGAAACCCACCAGAGTTGCCGCAGATAAAAACAGAACTTGGCCGATAAAATTAACCTTCGAGAAACTGTTCAAAAAAAGAGAAAAGAAGAAAGGCAAGATTTTAGTTCGAGCTTCCTCACCGATGTCCAGCCTCGCGCAATACGTGTATAGTTTTTTTTTTTTTTCGTATTAAGACGCTTGCGATGGATATGTAATGGAGGCTGCATCGCCGTTGTCCTGCTGCTAAAGTGTTATACCGATGTCACACGCGGTCACTTTCGATCGCGATCGGGCTTGATCCGGTTCGAATTTCTTAATCGTGATTGGTTCGTTTATGCAAGCAACCAATCACTATTGATAAACTTGATCCCGATCGGACTTAATCGTGGCAAGCAATGCGCCGTGTGATACCGGCATTATACTCAGCGAAAACAGTGCTGCGCTTTGTTAAAGCCCGGAGTGATATAGACCCGTCGAATAGCGCAATTTCCGAAACGACTCGAAAGTGTATACGAGAGAAGCAACGTTGTAATATCTAAAGAAATATTGAATATTCTTCAGTTTTAAGGAAATTGAATAAAATTTTCGCGGTGTTCGTTTCGTAAAATAGTGAGCCTTATTCGAATTGTTTGTTAAATGTGTGTAAAGCAGTCTGGGTCTTAGCGTACGGTAAATCAGAGGAGCTTGTAAATGAAAACAAAAAAAGAAAAAAAAACTAGCCTACATTTGTCTGGTGCACCGTTAAAGATACAGAAATAAGGCGCGAAAGCAGCACATCACGGGGTACTTGTAGAGTGCTGTGTTCATTGAAGGAGAAATGCCTGCCATATAGTATAACGGCGTTGTATAAGTAATAAATCGTTTGGGCCTAAATCGAGACAAGATATTGTGTACCAGCTGTTTAAAAGTGATACATGCAAATTGAATGCTTGGAATGCATTGAGCAGCCTCTGCTGCTTACATCCGCAAAGAGAGGGAGATGCAAACGAAGCTTTAGTAATCAGGAACTATAGAAGC
>JALIZH010032945.1:16835000-16922500 GCA_030522465.1 Rhipicephalus appendiculatus | reverse complement strand
TACTACAGAATGTAAACTGCAAGGCACGTGTTCGCATGCTTGCCACCGTTCAGTGCAGTTTGCTGACGCGCCGAGAAAGGAAAGTAAGCAAAAAACAAAAAGGTACTGTCTTCAAATTTAGCAGTTACAGAAATCCGTGACATTTAACTTCAATTTCTACCGAACATTTCGTACGCGTGCTAGCGGGATAGCGTACAAAGTGATCTCACAAGGCTTCTCGTTTGGCGGACTGTAGCGGCGTTCTTAATTGGTTTTCAAAGTTGGGTGTCCCCGAACACCAGTAGTGCCATGACTTTGAACTCGCACCACTCCTCTCGCCGGTGCTTGGTCCTTCGTTCTCTGGGCGACCTGCAGCGGGGTCTGCGTCCACCGACGATGGGCACAGCCTGCTCGACGGACCAGGCCGTCCTGCTCGTTGGCTCGGCGGCTTTCCCGGAGAACTACACCGTCTTCGGCGACCGTGGGACCCGCGGCGCTCCGGCAGAGGAGGAGCCGGTCGACTCCGCTTCGCTAGGTTCGCCTGCTTCTCGCACGAGAAGCGTTTGGTGTTTTCCAGCCGGAGCCTCGGCGCATATGCGCATTTCATTTTGAACCGTCTTCGTAAGGCTATGCGAGAACGATAGCGTAAAAACGAGTGAAATATTGTGTTTCGGTGGCCTTGCACAATTCCATGTCCAACGGCTTCTACAGTCGTGAGCACGCTTAGCGTAAACACGGCAGCGCGTGCCGCGCGGCGCTATTAGCGACGCCTACCTACGCCTACGCGAGGCTAGGAACGTGCGCAGTGCGTAAGCGGCGACACTATTTCTCCGTCGCGCAAACCGCCACACGTACCTGAGCGCACCTTCCGCGAAGGCGCTCTCCGATGACGCAATGTGCGCGATAGTAAAATAACCACACCGCTAACACACTATGTGCCAAGCCTTGTGTTGGTGTAGGTAGGAGTCGCTGACAGCTCAGTGTGGCACGCGCTCCCGCGTTTACGGTAAGCGTGCTCGCGAGTGTACAGGGTCGACCACATCTAAGGTGAACACCTCACAGGTATGCAAGCCGGTAAAATTGGGACGTTTATTGTAATTCACGAGGGAAATCTCCGTTATATGACTTCTAATGATGGTGTCGATAAACGCAATAATAATTTTCCGAATTATGGGATAAAATCAACTTCTGTGAGACCTCGAATACCAATAAGGTGTTCACCTTAGATGTGAACGATCCTGTACATGGCTTTGCGCGCTGGCCATGCATACAACACATTGTGCAATGCCAGTGCGCTGTTGCCTGATTAATGTTTGCACCGTTGTTCTGATCGAGCAAGGTCTGCTTCGCAGCGCCCGTCTAGCGCTTCTTTAATTCACTAAAGCTGTGTTCAATTTCTTGATTTAAGACGTCGGTACCAGCGGGCGCCGGTTAAACTGTGACGTCCGTTTTAAACCGAGGGAAAAGTTGATGCGTCGGCGTTTGGGATTTACGACAGCGGACTACTGTTGTAACTCCCGCGCACATATATGTCAAGTGTTACAGCTAAACAGCTGGCTCGTTCGCACCCAAATAATGCACTTGGGTAGCATTTTGCAGTGGGCGTCCCTCGTAATCATAGCGTGGTTTTGGGACGTTAAACCCCAACAATTACTATTATTAGCATTTTGCAGTGTGTTGAGCTTAATACCACATTTGCGAGCGGTGCCTGGCTGTTTGACCCCCACTAAATACGAAGTGGATGTCGTTTGCTGTACCGCGTCAATGTAACGGTGGTGTTATCTGGCTATAAATTAAACAAAAAAAAAATTTAACGGCATTTGGGGCGTATCTTATTTGCGCTCCGCTATCGTACCAACAATGCATGTGGCACTGTAACGCGCATGTCATTCATAATTTGGAAGCGTTAACGTAAGAAAATGCACGCTAGATAAATGGTCGTTATTGTTTGGAGACAAGTCCCGAAAGGTGAAAGCTTTCCTTAGCGTAGACGAAGCCAGTGTCAAACTACACGTTTTCGCATTGCGGTACTGTTCAGGGCCGATTCATGTTCGGAAGCAAAAAATAAACTTGAAACGGCGTTGAAGCCGGTTTGAACTAGGTTATGTTCGTTTGTATAACCTAACAATAAAGCTAAATCAGCTTAAAACTACTCGACGAGATACGTATGTGAGCTGCACAGAAGGACTTTGAAAGATATAAACAAAAATCCGGATAATTCTGGTGCAATCAGGCCTTGTATGTACGTAGAAAAAAAAATCGTCGTAAGACGTCAGAACCTAGCAGTACGTCATTTCTGTTGTGCCTTCATCAGTTTAAATACCTCTGCGATCAAAGGCAACCGGCAGCTATGAAGCGCTTCTTCATTTCAGCGATTATAAATATAGGCTTTCCACCACCACTCGCATACTTGAAACGCCTATGAGTGTATTATAATATAGTTGGGGCCGCCGCGGTGGCCCGTGCTTCGCTGCTGATCCGAAAGACGCGAATTAATTTGATCCCGGCCGCGGCGTCGCATTTCGATGGTGGCGAAATGCTAAATCCCTGTGTACTGTGCTGTGCCATGTCAGTTCACGTTAAAGAACCCTAGCTGGTCAAAATTATCCGGAGCTCTCCACTACGGCTTCTTTCATAGTTTTGGGACGCATAAACCAACCAACCAAACCAATCAGTTCACCTGCCTCTTGCCACGTGCCCCTCGCCCCCCCCCCCTCCCCCCCTTTCACTACAAATTATATATATATATATATATATATATATATATATATATATATATATATATATATATATATATTGGGTATGAAGATCGATGGGTCCGGTGCGATAGATGATTGAAGAGAAGGATGCACGTACGAAGTGTGGTTTTATTAACGTTTCGGCTGGGCCAGCCTTCGTCAGAATGAATGGAGTACACATGTTACTGGCACTATTTACGGGTGTGCAGTTTCTCTCTGTGGCGCAGTACACCACTATCAGACGCACCGCGCATCGATAAGAACAAGCTATAGGCGCATGGTGGGACAAAACACTGCCAATAACAATAGTAAAAAAGAAAGACATCGCGTTAGACAAGATACCGCGAGACATGAACAAAGTACACATCAGATTCGTTGGCGCTGTAATATATATATATTTGGGTTTGAAGATCGATGGGTTCGATACGATTGATAATGGAAGAGAATGCGCATACGAAATGTGGTTTTATTAACGTTGCGGCTATTGGGCCAGCCGGAACGTTAATTTAATAAAACCACATTTCGTACGTGCGTCCTTCTCTTCAGTAGTGTGTGTGTGTGTGTGTGTGTGTGTGTGTGTGTGTGTGTGTGTGTGTGTGTGTGTGTGTGTGTGTGTACACACACACACACACACGTAGGCGGGTCGGGCTCCTCTCCCAAATAATATCCGGGTAACGACCACGGTTTTGCCCTCGGACCAATTAAGCACTAGAATGCGAATGTTGCAGTACTTTGTATCTTTGCCCCAGTGCGGCTTAATCTTTAAATATGACTATAATAGTTACGTTATCCGGACCATGAATACCATGGCGCTCCTATTTATGCGGTATATTGTAGTTTGAACCAGGGCACATGCAGCACAAAATGTAAATAAAACAATGCGCACGAGCGTTAAAATTTGCGAGGTGTTCTTTTTCTAAAACTAATCGATGAAGTATAGTTCCACGTTATGGTATATACCAGCAAGACTTGGGTAAAGTTCTTTCGACGTTGCAAAGACGTCACGCGCTTTTATGTTTCGAGTGACTGTGAGCTGCGTCGCAGTGTAAAAGAGCGGTGCTGCGCGAATTTCAAAGTACCCAGGCGTATACACCGCATGACTCCCTTGCCGCTGGTACAGTAAGCGATCTGTCATTGCGAACGTGTCGCCTCGCTTCGCACACCTCACAGGCGCTGTATATAGACAAGCGTATACGTGCTGACGACTTTATGTCGTGAAAAGAACGCTGATGGATTGTCTGACGTTAACTTCGTAAAAGCGAAAGTATGGTTGCAGTCGCGGAATCTTCCTTCATGACATCTGGTTTAGACTACTGTACTTTGTCATTAAATGTCATGCTTTCGGTGCACTTTAAGGTGGTAAGAATCAGCCCTGTACTCCCCGCTATACACGCCACTTTGCATGCTCATATTTTGGCTTTGTGACGTTAATGCACCATGCTTTCTTTTACTATTATTAGTAACAGTAGTTGTAGCACAGCAGTTGTATACGGTGTTAACCCTGCAGCTATTATTCGGGGCCCGCTTGTGCTCATACTAAAGTTTGTCTTTTGAGACCTTAAATATGTAGCACCCGCCGCGGTGGTCTATAGTGGTTATGGTGCTTGACTGCTGTCCTGGTCAGGTCGCGGAATCGAATCCCGGTCGCGGCGGCCACATTTCGATGGAGGCAAAATGCTAGGGGCCCGTGTGCTTAGATTTATAAGTGTGCGTTAAGGAAACTCAGGTGGTCGAAATTTCCGAAGTCATCCAAGCTATTGCGTCTCTCATAATCATATCGTGTTTTGGAACGTAAAACCCCCTACAGTTATTACCGTTATTATGAAACTTGTAGTACCGCCTGGGCGTTCTAAAATGGCCTAGTGAAGGTAATGGAATATTTTGCAAAAAAAAAAAAAAAAAGGTAAAACATAGCGAAGGCAAATGAATATGCGGCCCGAACATGCAATTTTAGCGCCGCGTGATTGACAGCGCGCAGTGACCGTTACCATGGAAACGAGTGTGCGCGCGCCGATCCTGGCGTATGAACCCGTGGCGAGAAGATGAAAAATATTTGAAAGGAATTGTCAGTTTTCATCGAAAACCCCATTCACTTTTTCACCAGTCTTTCGCCGGTGTTTCTTGATTGGCAGGTCTATATATTTTTTTATTTTTTTTTTCGCGATGACAAGAATTGAGGAAAAGAAGAAAGCTAGAGGCTGGAGTACAGCCATTCGTATTCGTATACCCCTCACCTTGCTGCGCAGTCGGTACAAGCGAAGGGTGCTTTTTCGGAAATTGCCTACTCTGACGTTTTCCTCTCTACACTCTTGAATTCTGTAGCGTTTGCTTTTCTTATTCGCAATATCTGCAGGAATCTGACTGTCTCTTTTGTGTCGAGCTCTTTATTTAACTGCTCCTGGTTTATAAAGTGAGAGTGAGGTGTATTTCTTGTTCGTTGAACTTCATCCGCAAACTCTTCTAACGCCTGGAAAGCCGGGCGCGCATTATTCGATCGAGCAACTATATAGGCCGTCTTCCAACTCTTAAAAGTAATGAAGCGTTTATCGTTATTACTCTTCAGGCATAGACTTGTGTCAGCCGTGCAACTCTAAAATATTGCTCGTGCAGTGCCCGTCACTCTACGTCGATACTGTTTCCCCATTTCATGGACTCATTTTTCTTTAAACAAATTTCGTTGTGTTCGTTTGAAACGTGCGCATGCTCGAGTGTATCATTTGTGTGTGTGTGTGCGCGCGTGTGCGCGTGTGTGTGTGTGTGTGTGTGTGTGTGTGTGTGTGTGTGTGTGTGTGTGTGTGTGTGTGTGTGTGTGTGTGTGTGTGTGTGTGTGCGCGCGCGCGCAACTGCAGAAGCGCATTGCCTGTTCTATAGTTTGAAGTGCCTTTTAACCCCCCAACCCTCTCCTTTCTTCCTGTCTGATAAGAATTGAACGAAGCGCGATATTTAAATAATGACAGGCAGTAGTGCGCTTTCAACAACAGCGCACAGCTCCTCTTTTCTTGCCGCGCAGTAATTTCGAGAGCGCGCTTCAACGGTGTCATTTATATATGGCTAGTTCTTTCCGTGGAGAAATCGACTTGTTGCTGCTGTGTAGCCTCGATAATTGCCATGAAATTGTAGGCACGGCCTCTAAACGACACTACGAGTGCTTGTCGGCACGCTATACACCGCCCTTATTGTGCCGTTCTTTCTAGCTGCCTTGAATCGATCGAACTTAATGTTCCTCGCTAGCTTTTCTCATTCCGCGGTCCTGTCGTCGTAAGACAATTAAGTGGGCGGGTTTGCGTCTTCGGTAAGGAACTTCCACAAATGCCCACACTTTCGTCTGGTGGTGCGCCGAAGCTGTGCGCAGTAAAAACAACAGTGCAGTTATGTGGCCGTGGCGTTCGTGAAAAAAAAAAAAAAAATCATATGCTACATGGGCTTCATTGCATGTCCATCATGGCTGCCCGCGAAGAACACAGTCGTATTCACCCGTCGGATTATCTTTCTCTGCATGGATCCAACCATACACGACCGTGCATATATATATATATATATATATATATATATATATATATATATATATATATCACCGTTATACCTCGATATAACAAATAGGGTAAAATTGGACACTTCTCTTCGTTGAATCGAAATTCGGCCATTTAATAATAATAATAATAATAATAATTTTTATTTGCACAAAATGTGAGCCCTCCGGTGATGTGCGAGGCTAGACAGAAAGGAAAGACCCTTACGCGCGTGCGTCTGCTAGCTATAGTCGCTGAAGGATTCATTTTTATACGGAAAGTGCCGGAAGAATGTTCGAATAATACGATAGCAAGAAAAGAATTTGAATGACATAAATTTTGTTGATCCTGTGATCCACCGACCACGATTTGATGCCTAGCCAGCAAAGTCCTCTTCACGTACAGCCGTCATTTTTATGAAAGGGAACACGCGAGCGCGTGGCCCGCGCGCTCCGGCGGTAATCCGGCGGCTGCTTGTAGCGCGTTCAAGCGGGAGCGAGAGCAACCACAGCCTCTGCTCGCGTCATCTAGTGGCGAGCAAAACAACCAGTCATTGGTGATATGGAACCGGCGGCAAGATTGCAACCCCCTCCCCCTTCAAGGCGATTACGGAAGATGCCCGGGCATCTTCCGTAATCGCCTTCATCTTGTCGGAACTAATAGGCCCAGTTACCGCAACCTTCAGTTGCGGTAACTGGGCCTATTAGTTCCGACATTGCTTTCACCGAGAATTTATTCTATTCCTCAGATAGTGCAGCCTGCCAGAGAATAGCTTCTTTTGAGTTGGGGATCGCGGATAGTGAGCTCTGCGATATCCCCAAACAAGCAGCGACGTCTTTTTCTCACCGATCGAGATCGCTTGCAAGACACCAGGTATATCCGGCGATATCCGTTTCCTGGATGATCGCGATGGCTTTCAAGGTAACTGAGAGCCCGTGGCGTCTGCTGCTACCGCATTTACGGCTACGCATGCCTGTTACTTGAGACGCGGCGATTTCGAAAACACCGAATCGGGCGCCGACGCACAGCACGCGCGGCACGAAATACGAACTGCGGAGTGCGTAGAGGCGATAGTAGTTCAGATACAATGGATACGATGCGCCAGGGTTCCTGCATGCCACGCATCAGTCGCGTGCTCTTCCCTCTCCGCTGCTCCGAAGGCGAGAAGAGTGATGGGCGGGCACCCTTTCCCCGCAGCTGCTCTCCGTCGCGTGGCGGGCGATTTGAAAAATGCATTCAGAAAAAGCGCTTTCAAGTCAGCCATACGACAACCGGCATCCGCTGAAGTTTAAATCTGTTGCCTTGGTCTTCCTCTGTGGTTACGTGGAAACTTCGTTATACTGATATCGCTGATAAAGACGCTTCGTATAGGGTCGAAAACACATGGCGTTCTATGGACATGAAGTTACAAGAACTGCAATACTACGTTATATTGAAGTTCGTTATGACCAGGTCTTACAGTGCGTGTGTGCGTGCATGCATGCACACGCGTGTAGACATACACGTACAAAATGTGGAAATTTAATTCTTTTTTGTCGTTCCATAAACATTATATACTTTCGGAATGAACTGATCGTCAGCGAAATAACGCTGAAACATTGCAGAGCCTTCAGAGTCTACACAGTGCCAGAAATAGTATATTTTTCATTTAGCGGCATTGCTGGATTGGAAAACTGCCTTAGCATAGACAGATTCTGTTATGCACAGAATTATAATTTTAAAAAATATAAAGGAAAAAAAAAATGCTCATACGAAATTGGAAATGTCCCTATGGGACATTTTTTATTTTATACGTCGAGAAAATGAGCTTATGGGCAGCCTGACTGGTGCATTATGATGAGTAGAACAAGGAGTCCATGGCTACACAAAAATATTAACGCGATAGCGTTAAAGAGCTCGTTTAGCAGAAATTCCGGCGTCGGCGTCGGTGTCGGCGTCGGCGTCGTTGGTTGTGAGCGAAAAATCATCATCTTGTCCGTGACCGAAAAATCGAGAAAGATGCAAATAAAATAAATAATAAAAATTTTAGGGTCCGAGTGAGGATCGAACCCGGGTTGTCTGCGTGGCAAGCAGGTGTTCTACCACACAGCCATGCCTCTGCTTGGAAATACTGTGAAAATAACTTCCTCTGCTTGGAAATGCAGTGAAAATAACTTCCATGCTTCACAAACGCAAGCGTCCTTTATATAGGCGTCGCAATATAACATATAATATCCCAGGAATATTGCGTTGGTACAAGCGTACATTGCCATCGGGCGTCAGAATATGCGACTATCATAACGATTCCACAGTTTAAAGCCAGCCACCCATTACAAACGGCACACGCCTTACTGCGCGTATTCCCTTAACACCACATAGCAAATTCGAAAAGATTTCCCACATTTGCCGCGCATAATTTCTCCTGGTTTAAAGCATACTACCCATTACATAGTATGCACTAAGTGATTGAAGCACGCACTAGGGACGGGATATCGCTATCGCGTTCAACTTTTAAAGGCGAAGCTTAAGGGTCCCCCCAATTTTTTAAATATATCCGTGCACCTATGACCACAAACTTTGGGGAAGCTATAATTCTTCTCTTGCAAAGAACCTGCTGTTGGGAGTTTGGTGGAGTGCCGCAAGCAGTGGTGCAAGGAAGCACGTCAGAAGGACGAGGTTAAGGTGGGGGGCAGGTGGGTTCAAAGGAACTCGTGCCCACTCACGCTCTCACCGGTCGCTCCTTCCTAGCTGACAACATCCGCTGCCGATTTGTAGTGTCTTGCACTGTCTTCAATGAACTGCTCTCGACTGATGGTTGAGAAGTGCCTATCTTTTCCTTTTGTTGTTTTTGGCGAAGCTTCCACCCAAAGTTGACAAATCGTTTGCATGTGCCATGTTGTTCTTTTTTATTTTTATCAAATAGTGACATCCACATGAGAGCCCAAACAGGGGGACCCTATGCAATCTCTACTCCTCGTTTGCAGCACATGCAGTACATATGAAACAAGAAAAAAACTAAAAAGCCCAGTCAGATGCTTTAGTATACCTACTGATACCAAGTGTGTTTTTTGTTTGTTAACTGGGATAAAATTTTGGACTAGTTTCTATCCAAGTGATGCTCCTTTGATCCTCTAGGCAGCTGTGCATGCATGTATTTATCAGAAAAATATTCAGCCTTTTAGATCACTTGTTTTAAAATGCTGCTTCAATTTGCTTTTGTTTATTAACTGGTCACTTGAAAGTTTTATTTATTGAATATAGCTAATGTCATTTGCAATGACCTGGTGCCAAGAGGAAAAAAATTATGTGGTGTTTGTGCATTTAGCAAATATTCATCCACCGCTGATGGCTCTGTCTATTATGTGCAGGTCCTTCAAATTGGGCCAAGAAGTTCCCCAAGGCAGCTGGAGAGAAGCAGTCGCCCGTTGACATTGTGCGTTGTGAGGTGCAGCAGGATCCATTCTTGACGGAGAACCCATTGCGATGGACCTACACTGGCCTCAAGTCCACTAGCCTGCTCAACACTGGCTCCGGATGGCGTGTGGACGTTTCTTCACCAGGACCTAGTTAGTTGCCCTTCACTATACTATGCAATAGACTGAATATCATCATAAGCACAGCAGTAGGCATACTGACTAACAAACTCATGCGTAGTCTAAGCTAGTTTTTGCCAGTGTGTGCTAGCCTAGCTACAGGCTTCTTCAGTAAGTCAGTATATTGAGCATGGGACTGATAAATCTTGGTAGAGTTTTCTTTTTTCCTCAAGCATGGCACATGTGCTAGGGAAAATGAAGGTACTGCAGTTGTTCAGTTTTTAATGTCAGTGTGATAATGTAGTTGAAGCAAGATAAGAAAAACTGTTTTATCGTGCGACAGTAACACATATTTGACATAATGAGAAGCAACTATGAAGATTCTGTTCCTATTTTCCGCTTTTAACGAGAAAGTGTGGCCTTCAGTTGCTTGGTGCACTGTGCAACTATGCTTGAACGGTAGTAATGCTAAGCTTCTATTTTTAGACAGTACACTTGTACATCAACAGCGTAAAAAACTGGGCGAGTTGGTTGTACTTCATTGTTAAAAGCGCAAAAAGACTAAACACAAGATGGAGGACGCATGATAGAAGCATGTCATCTTCAGGCACATGTATCAGAGATCACGTGAAATCATGAAGCATTCCGCATAAAGAAAAACCATGATAATTGCATTTCTGCCCCATCCATTTATCTTCATGATTGTGAATTCAACCTACTTGAAAACACGTGACAATTATCTGCAGTTAGAGGGTGCGCAGCAGCGAAACTGCTTGTATTTATTCTCGTCTTTTGAATAAAGATGACAGTTGCTAGTCAGCGCTTGTCCTGTGTCCTCCTTCATCTTGTGTTTCGTCTTTTTGCGCTGCTTTTAACAAAACTTGTACATCACACCACGTCAAGGATATATCTGCCAGGAAATGTTGTATATCATTCTTTACATTGCATTTGGAATGACAACACTCTTAATCATAACCAGTTATCATGTCAGCTTTGGCTACGACATCATTGTGCATTCAGCCTAGGTACAATGGTGTGTGAGCTAGTATAGCAATTCAACTTGCTAAATCCTGCAGTGTCTTCGCAAATGAACAGTACTAGGAAAAATACATGAAAGGAAAGCTTTGTGGTTGTAATTTTTCACACTGATGTCGAAAACTGGCTCTTTGTTTACTACTAACTATATCACTTGTATCATATTGTTTTGGAAGTAAGATTCTGCCATCTATTCACTTCTACATACCAAATGAAAGCTTTACATTATTTTCATGATGCCTTCATTGGCTTTCAAAAGAGTAAAAGCCATAATGCTGCATTATCTGCAGTAAGATATACTTTATATTTATAGAATTAACATAGCATTTTACACACCGTAATTAATGCAAATTTTCACCTTTGCCTAACATAGAATGTACATATGACACATGTGAATGTATACTAGTATGCTCCAAACTGTCACGAGAGTAGTAAAAGGGTTAAAGGGCTTTTCTCAAGGTTTGATCGCTACAAACAATCACGCCTGGTAGATGCATTGCATAGACCATGCACATGTCTGTGAAATATTGCACCTTTGTAAGTTGTAGAAACAGTTTAATTTTCAATTAAAAGTTTATGCACTGTTTATTTTGGTGTTATAAGAGTCCACGCCTGCACTGACGGTGTAGCAAATTCATTCTGTCATGTTGTAAGTGCTCCTTCAGCATCAAAGATCGGGACGTGGTGCAGTACACAGACATTGACCACCAACACAAAAAAAAACATAGGTATTCCCATGAAATGCAAAACTGCCTTCAGAAATCCACCACGCAGTGAGAAAATGAGAGAGAAGAAAGAACGTTCAACTGATGGCATTTCAGTGATATAAGCTGTTGGACCCTACATGGGAGGAAGCAAAGAAAGATGTGTTGCTACGATTGCTTCGACCAGTTTCTTCTGTGCTAAAGAGCATGCCTTCTCGTGCCAATGAGTCCCATTGTGTCATTTGCCCCTATCTCTGCTGCAATTACCAAGTCTGTTTGAGAATCTGCCATATTAAAAAACTTGCTTGGTATGTTTTATTACTTCCATTTCATAAAACCAATTTTTTTACAAGACTTGGTCAGGTGCTTTCAGTACTGTTTTGTGAGAAGACCTCAACCAGTGGCCGTGCCTCAACTTGCCTACCAATACAGGGCTGTGTGCCCACACCTTCAGAAAATCTTAGATTCTTTGGATTTGTCAGATGTCATGTTGTGCTGAAGTTTTGTAGTTTTGTACATTTATGAATACACAGGGATTGTTCACACTTTACTTGTGTAAGCAATGACCTAAACATACAAAATGAGATGCTACTGGCAGGTGTTTTTTCTTGTAGTAGTAGTAGTAGTATAGTAGTAGTAGTAGTACTACATACTTCATGCAATTCTGATCAAGACACACCTAACCACATCTGTTTCATACACTGAACATTTTTTACTTCAGGAAATCGGAAACCAGTTAGTCCTCTAAGTAAGTACATGCAAGTTCTTGTTTTTGTTATTGCTTTTGTCGTGTAGCTTCTGCCTCAAGAGCAGTTTCCCAATTCGCAGTACTTTGTTAGTATGTATTGGTGTGCTTTTCTTACAAGAGTATACTTTATGAGCAAGCCTGTTCAATAAGGCTTACACCAGAACTTTAAATTTCAGACATCCGTGGAGGACCTCTTCATCACAACTATCAGATGGTGCAGTTCCACAGTCACTGGGGCACCTGCAGTGAGACTGGCAGTGAGCACACCATTGATGGAGAACACTATGCAGGCGAGGTGAGTGTCTGCCTGTTATCTTTTTGCAGCAGGGGCGTAGCCAGAAATTTTTTTCGGGGGGGGGGGGGGGTTTAACCATACTTTATGTATGTTCGTGCATGCGTTTGTATGTGTGCGGGTATAGATACGCAAGCAAAATTGAAAAATTTCGGGGGGGGTTTGAACCCCCCCAACCCCCCCCCCCCCCCCCCTTGCCTACGCCACTGTTTTGCAGCAAATTGACTTCCCGTATTCGCTTTCTTCTAATGTTTCATTGATTATATTGCTCAATCGTATTGCACTCTAGATCTTTCATGGTGAGAAATGAGAAATTCAGTGCCCTCGTTGTAGTCTTCACGCCAATTTCATTACTTCAAAAAATTTAAATCGAGTAGTCATGATGTTTTCTCACCAGATTTTCATGACAAGGGAGAAGAATAGTTCAGGGCACTCAGGAGGGGGCTCGGGAAGGAGCAGGGATGTGCTGGGGCCCTCCACCAAAATTTAAGCGGGTATGGGGGGTGCACCCCCTTGCCTGGTGATGAGCAGTATATGTGCACATACATACCCCCCACCCCAACAGACACATGCACATACACGCACGCACACGTGCAAAGCACCCATGATGTGCAGTAAGCGCTCATTAAACAGAACCTGATGAAACCAGGAAAATATGTTCCATTTAACAGGAGTTCTCCTTACTGAGGGACGAAGGGAGGGGCAGAATTTAAGTACAAAACCAACTATACTAGAGGCAGTTGTTTTTCCATTTTAAAAGCAGTTCTGTTTCAAGAGATTTCCATTTACTGAGAGTCCACTGTATATAGGTTGGGAATGCCCCCTTGAGCAAAGGGGCACCCTAAGCACTGACTTTAATCGATGGAATGTCTTTTCGACGGTATGACATAAGCTTTTATATGTGAAATCTTTCTAATTGTACAGCCCTTTGCTTTCTTTTTTTTTCCACACAGCTGCATCTGGTGCACTACAATGTGGACATGTACAGCAGAGCATCAGAAGCTGCCTGCTCTGACAAGGGGTTAAGTGTGTTGGCCGTTTTCTTCAAGGTAAGTGTTTTGACAAATGTTCGCACCGAAAGACAAAAATCGCTTCATCATATATCATTTACAAACAAATGGTTTCTGAAAAAGGTTTCCTGATGTGAAAAACTGGACTTATCAAGAACATCTTGGTGCTGGATGCCACTTCATTTCATTTTAATAGAAGCATGAAAATTAGATTTTGGCCCCTAGACCCCTGGTCATTCATCAAACGTAGTCTTGGAATTGTTTTGTGCGTTCATTCATTGTAGCTGGTCACCACAGAAGTGCCTGAATTACCTCAGTAATATTATTTTTTCATTAACGTTCATTTTCCTTTACCTAATATTTCTTTGTTTCATTTAACACCTCCATCAATTTCTCCTACTAATTCCTTGGTTTTATTGTCTGTTGGCATCACATGGCTGTGATGAACAAAATATTGAGCTTCTTCGTTCTTCTTCTCATTATTGGCATAGTGATGATCTCTACTCTGGCAACTTTAATGCTTTCAGGTCGCATGTGAGAGTTTATTGGCCCACTGTCTGCTCCAAGCGTTCTTGTACAACGTCATGATGGCAGTTTGAAAGGCTATGCCATATCTGCTGCCACAGCCACACGTGGCACTGGCTCATAATTCCAGGGCCAGATTTAATGCACACAAATGCACACATGCACACAAATATAATACCAAGAAACTAGATAGAGGAATGGTCACCACCTGGCTCAATCTGTAGAGCATATTGCATACCTAATGTGAGGTTTGCATAATAGGTCTGCTTCGAACATTTCGGAACCAACTCGATTCCTTCTTCAGGGCGTGTGACAACAGAGATGTCGAGGTACAACTTGCAGCTTCTTTCACAGTCGAGGTGGGGAGGGCAGGGGAAGGTTGATCTTTTGTGGTGAGAGTGTTGAGCTTCTCTTTTTGGTTGTGTGGAATTGATGGGCTGGGGGGTGGTCACAGATGGTTCAGTTCTCCAGGCACACTTTCCCTGGCCTGTGTTCAAGCTGTGTTTAAGCTGTGAATGTACTGTGTGTAAGCTGTGACTGTAAATTGACAGCAAGGTTTTCTTTGCCACAATATAAGTTTTGAATAGCAATGCTCTTGCTTTTAAAGGATCCATGATCTACCTCCCACATTGTTTTACACATATCAATTGTAAACACATGCATTGTGTACAGAATACTGTGATATTCACCTTTGCCAACGTGCCAGGCTCACCACGCACCATGATGGCACAACAAATTAAAAAATCACGCCATATCCACGAAGTGAATGATGATGAGTGGGCAAAGCTCCGGAGGTAATCTGGTAAACCGTCAATCCCCGTAAATTTTGCCCACTCGATCATCATACAAAGACCTGACACACAAATGCGGGGGTGTGGTGTGATTATGAACGTTTGTTGTCGGCGTTGCTGTTTTGCCTTTCGAGGGCGAGAGCGCGTTCACGATCGTTTTCATCCATGGCAGAAAGAGAATGTGTGGTCTGGAACGTGCTTATACTTCCTGGTCATCAGCGTCATCGTCATCGTTATCACGTGTAGTGGGTACATTCCACTATACTGGAACGCGCTTGGTCATCAGGCGTCATCGTCATCTTTATCACGTGGAGTGGGTACATTCCACTATACGTGGCTACCTACCTAATACTACTACTACTACAGAGGAGGGACAGACCCACACCCTAAGGAGCTTCGCCCCTAAAAACAATCCTGTACTGTTCTCCAGGTTTTCACGGTGATCTTTTGCACATGATGATGCCAGCAAGGCGCGCAAGGCAAAATTGCAAGGGTAAAAGCTGTCGATTGGTTGGTGTCAAGGGACAACAGTGCCAATATGATGAGCAAAATGTGTTTCATGAATGGCACAGGGCTTGCTCATTATGCACCACAGGAAGCTTCCATTCAGTCCTCCAGTAGATGTTGCTGCTCTGCATAGGGTTGGTGGGAGTTGTATGCAGAGAGGAGGAGAAAATGCAGTGGGGATGGTTAATTGTATGAGGTGAATGAGAAAACTTGGTGGCTAGGTAATAGTTAGTCAAACACCTAACTTAGTAGCCACATGTATGAAATTGTCAATGACATATGTAGATATCATTGACAATTACAATTTCAGTTAATCGGACAGTGCAGAGTGCTCAATGCCACTATAACAAGCACTCTACAAAGCAAGATAAAAAGACACAAAAAAGGAGGCAGGTGCCGTAATGTGAATGTGATATGGCTGGCCCCTCAACACCCATGTATATGGGGGAATGTTACAGAAGGAATAAAGTGCTGAGACAAACTCAAGACATGATGCGAACAAGCGCAGTGACATTGCACAAGCGCTTGTCAGTGTCACGTCTTGTGTTTGTCTCGTTGGCATGTTATTCTTTTCATAACATGAACCAACTATTCCTAGCAATAAGTTCTGCTTGAATATTGGAGAATGCACGGAAGCGACTCCACTTGCAGCAGCTGGCCAAGACAAAGGGGATACATGGATGCTCACCTCCTACCAGCGTTGTAACGAGACAGTTCAATTCCTTCAGATCCATCCAGTAATGAAAAAAAAACCAAAAAATTTATTTTGGTGTAATTGCTCAGGGTGTTTAACCAAGACCTGTAATTGGGCCTGTTGAGGGGCCCTCTAAGTGAGATGCACACGGGGTCATTTTTGAAGGAGGTTGCTGAAGCCCTGAATCAAAAACTGGACAGGTACAAGTAATATTTTCTCTGTAATGTAAGTCCTTCATTAAAATTTGAATGTTTCAGATCCCCTCATAAAAGTTTG
Source organism: Rhipicephalus appendiculatus (assembly GCA_030522465.1). Classification (NCBI taxonomy): domain Eukaryota; kingdom Metazoa; phylum Arthropoda; class Arachnida; order Ixodida; family Ixodidae; genus Rhipicephalus; species Rhipicephalus appendiculatus. Next base: position 16,906,180 of record JALIZH010032945.1, on the reverse strand, counting down.
TCAACACTACTGTACACTGCAGAACATGATGCACTTCTTTATCGAATCAATTCGGTTAAAGGCTTTCTGAAGCTGGGCTGTTACATTTATAACACGTTTTTGGGAGCTTGCGAGCTGCACGAATAAAGCATTACATTGAACATTTATTCTATTCTTATGCTTTTCTTTGAACAGAATTATTGTGCAAAAGCATACGCTTGCAAAATGTAAAAGCCAGTCGGCCATTGCCATAGTGGCAGACTAGCCTTTACTTTTTCAGAATAGACTGCACATTACACACATGCATAAATATATCTTGCTGGTGATATATAATTTTTTTTCAGGAAAATTACTTTGTGACAAGTTCTGCAATATTCATCCAGTGCAGTCATAGCTTTCTGGTAATCTTGGTTCTAGGTGTAGCTTCAAGTAATGTTAATGCTAGAAATGCTGGTACGTACCTGCTTCAGGCATCTGCTTCAGGCAAATAAAGCAGTCGACTTTATTTTGTTTTGCTCTCATGGAATAGGATAGCATTGCTCACTCTAAAAATGGCTAAGTGTATATGTATGTGGCATGGATAGTCTTATAATCTCTTGCTGTGCTGTTTATTATATTTTCCTTGAAGTGCATTTGATGTGCAATTTGTTGTGGCTGCACGTACAGGCGTAACTGTTGCTGTAATCGTTCACTAACTCTTTGCAGGAAGGAAAGCCACATGAGGAGTTGAAAAAGCTCACCGATTGTATGTCAAAAGTAATTTACAAGGGGATGAAATGCCCGCTGGAGCAAGATATTGATATCAGCTCATTGATTCCTGGTAAGAAGATATTGCATGCAGTAACAGCATACTACTACAGTAAAATCTTGTTAATTCAACCCTCGTTAATTTGGAAAATAGATTAATTCAGACGTGTTTTCTGGTCCCGGCCACCGTATGCATTGTTTAATGGCATCAAACTCGTTAATTTGGTCGTGTTTGGCCACAGCCCGGTTAATTCGGACGATCCCCGGAGCACGAAGCGATGCGAAAGAGCGAATACGGCATTCGCAGACAACTGGAATGATGTCGCACTCTCCGCATCGTTATCTCATCAGTTAGTGACCACAATTTTGTCTACAAGCAGATCTGGCACTGTGAAGCTTCATTTTAACTTCATGCAATTCGCACGCAATTTCACAACACTCAAACATGCTGGAAGCTGTTGAAGATGAAGAGCTTTCAGCCGCAGTTGCTATGCTGGCATAAAACTCATTTGCTACATCGTGATGAATGAACGATCGGTTGTCGGCCCCTTTACCTGCGAAGAAACTATCGTCACATGCACGTGGCGGTACGTAATATGGAAAGGGTGCAGGTCACGGTTCGGGCTACTTAATTACAGCAGTCTGGCGACATGGTCGCATTGAGAATGAAGTCGCTGGATGATGAAAATTGCGGCTTTTACACGGCTTTTATGCAAAAGAAGTACAGGATTTACGTATTCGTCGAGAAAATAAAAGTTTCGTCGAGAAATAAAAGAAAATAAAACGGGGATTTGTTTCTTGTTTTCTTGTTACTTTCGATTATTCGGCATTCGGTTAATTCGGACATTTCTCCGGTCCCATGAAATCTGAGTTAACAAGTTTTTACTGCATATGTAATTTATGATGCTTGCCTTGAAGGTTAATAATATAAGGATAAAGTCGGGAACAGTTTAGTAGAAGTATCGAGTTCACATGTAGAATTATTCAGTTTGTCCATAAAGAGGACATAAGTTGTATCACTCAACCAATCAGTTTACGTGAGTTTCTACTGGAAGGTCTGTATATAGCTAAATATACTGTGTTGATTACTCTCATGTAGAGATGTACGAGTATCCTGATAACTTGAATACCAGATCCAGTGTCGAAGCATAAAATACTGAATGGTGCTTTAATTATTGCCAGTTGGTAACCAGTCCCTTTTTAAGCATTTTCAATGGCTTGGCTTCATAAAGCAACTGCTTAATTCTACTATTGTGGAATGCAATAAAATGTCAACCTGCATTCACCAATTTTGCCTTGGGGCTTACACCAAAACCACGTGTGTGCGTATGAAAAGCATGAGACTCTTGCAATCTTTCTAACCTGAAGAGCAAGTGAAACTTTTAATGTTAAGCATTCCTTATACCTTCTAGGCACTTCTGTAAACTACTGAGAAGTTTGTCAAAGCAGTTGCCAGAGGTTGCGCCGTGGTCGTGCTAAGGGCCCCAGGCGAGTTGGGGCAGGGCAGCCACCTACCCGGAGGTGTAACACCTGTATAGCACCTTCACTATCCCCCCCCTTGATCCTACTGCTAGTTCCTTCGGAGCTGTATCACCTCTTCCCCTCAAGGGGAAAAATCCTGGTGCCACCCTTGATGCTGCACTTGCAAAACAGTTCGCACGGCTCGTAAACTGCAAGAAATAAAACATAAAAATGAAAAGAACAGTTTGTCAGAAAAGGAAACTTAATCTGACACTATGTAAGTGAACGTCATTTGGATAGTTTTGACAAAAAATAACAAAATGATTCAGGAACGAGAAATTGGGTTCAAAATTGAACACAAAAATCTTCCAGGAAAAAGATGTTTAGAGTTAACAAAGAGTTGAAAATAAGGAATAGATGCGAGTTTACATCAGATATGGAATAGAATATGTGCATGTTTTGTGGCTGACATATTAGTCTATGTAGGAGGCAACGAATAGGGTTATTGCACTAATTTTAGTGCTTGGTTTAAGCTGGTGATGTTCCTTTATACATCGATCACACAGTTGCAGATATCAATTGAGTCTGTACGGTGTAAGCATAAAGGAATCTAAAGATTGTAGAAATAAGGGAACTGTTTGTGCTTCAGTTTTGTCATTACCTCAGATGGAACTGTTAGATGTGAGCACAAATTGTGTGCTTGCAACATATTGGGACAGGGCAAAGCATGCATTGGAAAATTGTAACGTTACTTCGGTTGTTGCTTATTGAGTTCGGAGCGGAAATGCACAAACTAGTACCTAAATCAACAGCTTGCTCATCATGGCCATAACAGTACTAGTTAGTGCCCTACAGTGTTTCTGTGTACGTAGTGTCTTGCTGCTGAAGTCTAAATTTAATGTTCTGTATTTCCAGCCAACAGTTCATATTGGACGTATGAAGGCTCCTTGACTACACCACCTTGTTATGAGAGTGTCACTTGGATTGTCTTCAAGGAACCCATTGAAGTGTCACGGGAGCAGGCAAGTTTACGCTCTCTCTTCAGGCTGCAATTAGAGGGCCTGCAATATAGGAAAAATATTGCTCATTTCTAAGTTTTAGTAAACTTCTTTCACAGCTTCAGTAAACTACTAGTATTCCTTTTAGGAACAGCGAGGTTTAAGTTAAAGGTGAGCTGGACGAACAAATTGTGTCGTTACCTCAGATGGTACAAGATTTCTTTTCAGAAGAAATTTTAGAATCAGTGCTGCATCCCTGGCATATGGAAGGAAATTTTGGGGTCCTATGTGTGTATTCAGTAAAAAAAAAAATGTTGAAAGTAATTTTTCATAAATGTGCCAACAGCTGTAATGTCATGCGAGGTCCCTGTCCTGTGATGTACGCACAGCTTACTGTTTACAGAGCTCTAAAAACCAAAAAGTCCAGCCTGCTTGTAAAAGAAAGAAAAAACAACAAATTGGTGGCTTTCAGTGATTTTGGTTTGTATTGTAACTGAATGTAAAAGAAATGGCTTAAACATTCTAGTTTAATAGAAAGAAATGATCACACTCCACTTTTGTACATGTAAAAAAATTATAGAACTGTGAAGCCTCATAATTAGTGATCAGCATAATTAATTTAACTTAATTAACTAGTTTAATTAGCAATCATCATAGGTGGCATTCTTTATCCCCTTTTCTGCAAGTTTGTCTTGCGTGGCTCATAAATTGTTGGGCCACGGCCTTCGCAAGCAGTGGTAATGGCCATTGGCGAGGCATTCCTTAAATGCAGGCTAATCGTTAATTTTCTACGCACAAACATGCATCGGAAAATCAGATGTGCAAACAGTACTGCATGGCGGCAGCTATTTAACCCTTTCCTGCCCAAGCAAAATATAATAGAAAAATTGCTAACTTGCTCAATAATTATTGATGTTTGCTCTATCGTAATTAAGTTTTCAAAAGTTAACCTGTAAAAATTGGAGTTTTTGCCCCAGAAAACAGACCCGCACATATGTGCGGGCTGGGCTTTTATTCATGTGATTCACTGCAGCGAGGAATACACTCATAACGGCTAAGACAAAGCAAAAAATGCGTGGTCAGCGCTGCGAATGCAACGTTTTAGAGTATTGTGTGTCACTTGTGAGGCACAGGTATAAGTTACACTTCATATAACGCGTCCTTGAACAAGAAGCGACACTTGACAGCCTGCAGTGATGTGGAGATGTCAAGCTGCATGCTGATCGCCAGTGGTACGTATAGCTGAGTCTAATCGCTAGGCTATGCCGGGCGCCTTTTACACTCCAGTAAAGTTGTCTAAGGATTGATCTTGTGACACATTTTTCTTTCCGCTTTCAAATCTTGGGCACCTGGTGACGACCAAAGTTCCTCAGAGATCGGATGCAGCCCATGATGAGGTCCACACCAAAAGCTGCTTGATCCTTTGCACAGTTACTTGCAAAGTTGTTCTATGTCTACAACTAGGACACACTGCCGTTTTGTCAGCCGTAATTTCAAAGATCGTTGCATTAAGTTAGTGTGAGAAAGTTGGCAAAGGAGTCTTGGCAACAACAAGAACGTCGGCTGTCTCACCACTTCCAAGCAGGTGATGCTTTGCAGCCGAATGTTCTTCCAAAAGACGTCAATTTCACTGAAATTGGCAGGATAGGGTGAGTGGTCACCTGGCCCAGTTATTACGGAGGCGACTGCTCAAAAACTCGCCTTCCGTACTCCAGTTTTCTTCATTAAGTTGGCTCGAACGACGAATATGAATCTCTCTCAATTCGTCAACGTGGACCCTACCCAATTCTGACGCAAGACATCAGGAGGCTCAATATCTCTTCTATGTCTTCTTCATTCTCTGATTTGAAAATCTCGGCATGTGAAAAAAAAAAAGTTCAGGCCCACAGATGCTTGTTCGCTAAGTTAGATAATTTTAGCCATTTTAACCCTCAATGTTATTTATTATCCTTAGAATTTCACTGGCGATACTGAAACTGTATATCATAGGCAATGTAAAATCTAATTCTTTGAAATATAATGCATGTTGTCACAACACATTCACAAAATAAATATTTTCTGCGTCAATGGTGATCACAATTGACGCACATCACTTCGCGTCGCTAACTTCAGATATAAGAAAACATCAGGAAACACCAACCAAAAAAGTGCCAATAAGATGCCAAGAAAGCTATTCGCAATAAAAAAACGGAATGCGCAGGCGTAACCGCACGCGAACGAGCCAACCTGCGCCGCTCTGCCGTGCACTTGACGAGGACTAAAGCCCAGCCTGCACAAACGTGCGGGTGACTTTTTCACGCATGAGTACACAGCGTGTGTGGTAGGAACGCGTAATTTTTTTAGCGAAGCATATGTTTTTCTAAATCTCATTATTCCTTTCATATGCATACACTCCCGAAAAAAAAATGTATAATAAGTAGTAGCGTTGATTTACACGTCTGAGGTAGCTGCTGTCGGCGCACGTGCTCAGACGGCATTTTTCGCGGCAGATTACTCGCCCTCTGGTGCCGAAATTATTGAACTACTGAAACAGATACATTCCCGTAAACATTGACTTCAGCGGCACAGAGCTATGAAACCGAAACTGAAACAGGTGCCGTTTCGTGAGCGTGTTTATTGACCCGCACAAATGTGCGGGTCAGGCCGTAAAGGGTTAAACAGGTGCTCAAATCAATATAGATTGAATTGTCATGCAGTTTAAAATACTACACTAGCAAATTTTTAGCCATCAAAACTAAATATTGCAAGTTAATAAATAGTATTGTTAAATTTTAATGGTTCTTTATAGCAATACCAGAAATGGTTTTATCAAATGCTTGCCAGCATATAAGAACATTGCCTGAACATTAATTCTGAATGTCGTAAGTACATAATTTATGTTAATTTTTTTACAAAGAAACAATTCAGGGATTAAGAAAACAGTGCACTGCTGCAGTGCACACCAATAATTATTATCACAAGATTATTTTTGTATCAACTTCTACTAGAGTACAAGCACTCGCTTTTGCATGCTTGTACAACGTATGCAAAGACATGCCTGAGGTTACTTTCAAGCCTCTTCCTATATGTTAGTTTTTTCGTGCGCTGTGATGTTGCTTCTGAGTTATAGGTTTGAAAATTTTAGTTTGTGATGAGTACAAATTCTTTGTTGCTTAAAATAATGTTGGTGCTGAACGTGTTGTACATCATTGCATATTTTTCTAATGTACTTTGTCGTAATGAACATACTGACAAAAGGAGCAAGACAAGACTGCACTCTATCCTGTATCTCCTTGTTTTTTCCTGTGTGTTTGTTTATGCGGCGCAAGAGTGTGCACATTTTGTTTACGTAGCTTCTGATGTTTTAAACAAACACGTATCTTTCTTGTTTGTGGCTTGCACATGCTATGTCCAAGACTTCTATGAACTTTCTAGTCTTCTCTTCCTCTCATGTATCCTCCTTCTTCCTTTCCATCTAGTTTGAAGCATTCCGCCAGCTGTTGTCTTACAAAGAAGGAGGAGGGCCCCAGGTGCCTACTGATGGCCCAATCCTCAAGAACTTTCGGCCTCCACAGCCTCTGAATGGCCGTGTGGTGCGTGAGCCATCTGAATAAGCGCACCTGGCAACATGGTTCTTCACTCAGCAGCTTTGCTTTTCTTCACCAGCTTTACTTCACAATAATTCTTCGGTGCTGGCAGAAGTTTGCATCATATCTAGATTGTTGAATTAGCTTCCCTCTCTGTAGCAGTAACATTGTTATTTTTATTAGTTCAACACTGGAGAATACTGGGGACTTTGCATCTGCCCCATGTCCCCAAAGGCACTCATTATGACTGTGCCAGAAGCGTCAATTTTGGTGTGGCTAGTTGGTGGCAGAAAAAAAAAGGAGGTCTTGCTGTGAGCTGTCTTGTCTTGCCTTGGAAGTGGTAGTATTGTGCACTTGTGAGACGATCATGTTGTGTTGTCTATTTCTTGTTCAAATGTGTCATTAGGTAGTATGCCCACCAAAATCTAGTCAAAGTGGAAATATAGTCGAACACTGCTGTTGACCGCAGCGTGTGCGCACTGTTAAAGATAAGAAGCAGTGCTCTGTATTTGTTAAGTGTTCTACAGCATCCAGCTTCAAAGTCCAGGAAAGCCTGACAGTGGCACAACAGCAATAATGAGTGCACTTTAAGGTGTTGATGTGTGGGTTAGGCTTATCGCCTCTGTACCCAAATTGCAGTTAATAAGCTCACTGATGGTAAAATAACTAAGCTGGGCCTGTACATTCATGTCTTCCACCTAGTAGTTCTTGTAGACATGTTATGCATGCACTTCTGGTCCGTGGGATCGACTAGTTGCAGATTAAGATGCCATCATGGCGCATTTAACTCCTCTGGTTATTGCATTTGCTTTCCTCTGAGGTGTACCCCTTGGACATATGCAGCTACAGGCTGCGCATCAGTATGCAAAACCTTTTGGCACAATTATGTATATTGTTTGTCGCATCTTCAGAGGCTCTATGCATATTTTTATATGTGTATATATGTATAGATATATATGTACTCTTTTATCAAAAATGAACATTGGCGGAGAATCGTTGTCAAAAAGAGCAGTGATCAAGTTTTGCCTGAATTACACGATCTTGTACATAAACAGTCTTAGTGAATGTTATAGCCTTTAGCATAGGTTCATGTCTTTCAGGAACCATAGTACAAGGCTGCATTTACATGTTCAGCAAGAAATCGCACGGCATCGAACTACCGGTATAAGTGTTGGCCATTTTAGAGTTTAGTACTATACCAATAAGCAGTGCATAGAGCAGAATGTCTATCATGTCTTGCAGTAGCTGACAATGTGCTGGAAGAAAACTTCTTTTCTTGTAGGATTATATGCACCTTCATTTATTATATGCTCTCTGTACTGCTTCTTTGATTGATGCAGCATACTGCCATCTTGGTACAGGTGACAATGACAGCATACTGCAGGCTTTTTTTCTAACCATGTGCCTTTATTGAATAGCAAGAAGTATTTTATGCAGTTGCCTGTTGAGTTTCTAATAAAATCTTGTTGCAATACAGGTTTCTTATTCTTGAATTCTTTCTCCACACTGACCATTAACCATTGTACCACTGTACATGGGCATCGGGAGGATTTTGTCTTGGGTGGTGCAAACTCGTGCTGCATCACGGCAGGGGGAGCAGGCAGCGCTGGTGTGGCTTGGGGGAGGGAGCATGGGGGTTTAAAGGGGGCACTTGCCCCCCCTCAAGCGACCCCAACGCTTGCCCCCCGCACAAGCTACACCAGCACCCCCCTCCTCCCCCCCGCAGCAATGCAACACAGGTTTGCACCCCCCAAGACGAAATCCTGCTGACGACCATGGGAGGGAGGTGTGCAAGTTCCCTGTTTGCACCCCGCTGCCCATGCCCATGCCACTATATTGTTGTTCTAACCTTGCAGGATCGCTTAGATAAATTCACTGTATTTTTACTGCACGCTTTAGCATATTTCATTTTCTTAGGCACATTCAACCATGACTGGTGAATCCATGCGCTAATGAAGCATCATTTAGCTTCATAGGATGCTATATTTGAAAGAATGTGGCAAAAATTGCATGTGCACAAAGTAAGAACACACTTAAGTGCTGGATAAATTTGTTGCCGAACTTTTTTAAATTCGCCTACATCTACAGCAGCACAGTTCACTGCAGTTTACGTTTATTGGAGATAACTACAGTGGGACACAAATTATTTTGTTAGAGTTTCTTATGCATCAGTGTTGATCAGCTGACCAGTTCTACTGTAACCACTAAAGCACAATTTGGCTGTGGTGTAAGAATAACCAGGTGTGGTAAAGGAATCTAGTCTTATGGTTTGATCGCACAACACTGAGCAGAACAACACCAGGGACCCTGCTATATGCTTAGTCCAAGACGGGGCTAGGCAGTATCGCGATACAAGAGTATTGCAATAGTATCTTGGAGATACTTTTGAGTATCTGTATTTCTGCATCAAGATGCACTTGAAAAATGTATTTGTATCTCAATAGTGAAATAGTTTTACAATGTATCAATTATATTGTGATACTGTACAAGACACTGGTATTTCATCACTTTTTTTTTTTTGTCGGAAATGAGCTGGCATGTTTCCAAGGGGGAAAGGAAAATTTTTTGTGCTAAACCAAGCAAAGGCACGCCGCCAGTCAGCGAAACGGGGAGGGTGGCAATGTGCTCCCCACTTGGACAGAATGGCCCATGTGGTAAAGCACACGATGCCTCCGATAGCAGAATTGTGGAGGCGGTATTGTCCGCTTCTGCCAATGAAAGTCGCTGTCTCTGAAGGTCAGTTCAGTACTAACTTTTTTTTCAGCCAGCTAGACATATTGTGACTTCACGAGTCTTGTGTTAAGATTGAACACTCTCTCCTATTTGAGAAGCTGCTGTTGCATTAGTGCAATTAACACAACCATCTGAGCAAAACAGATGGTAGTATGTGTAAATAAATGTATACTTTTTTTTTAAATTCACTGGTGTTTGTTAGTGATTAGAGTGATATGCCCGACTTGCAAGTAACGTGCTGCAACATTATTCACAATATTATGCTGCACTTAATAAATGCCTTGGCAGAGCATCATTATCCCCAAAACAAAAAAAGTATCCTAGTATCTATAGTACTAATATCTAGGGTTTAACGTGCCAAAGCCACGATATGATTATGAGGCACGCCATAGTGGAGGACTCCGGAAATTTTGACCATCTGGTGTTCTTTAATGTTCACCGACATAGCACAGTACATGGGCCTCTAGCATTTCGCCTCCATTGAAATGCGACCGCTGCGGCCGGGATCGAACCCGCGACCTTCGGGTCAGCAGCCGAACACCGTAACCACTACACCACCTCAGCGGACATCCCAGTATCTGTACTCTTGTATATGTATTTCGAAAAACTTTTTTTCTTCTTGCAAAAGAATCTCCGAAATATCCTGTTACATCAAAGACAAATGTATCTCAGTATCTTTACTTTAGGCTTATCGCACAGTATTTTGATATCTGTATTCTGCCCAGCCCTGGTCCAAGACTTCTCTGAACTTTCATATGCAGCAACATTAAAGGCCTGGAATTTGGCTCACGAATACTGCATGGAAATGTGGCATTCATGCAGTCGCACAAGTTCTTGGTTCAGGAAGAGGTGTTATGTGACATTGAAGGCATTATGATGTGCGCACAGCTTTATAGTAAGCCAGCACTTGAATGTATAGTGATCCGTAACTCCACAACAGGAAGTATGTCAGAGTACTTTGCATTTGAGTCAATGAGTCATAGTAGTATTGCCATTTTCTTTTTGTCTTCGGTTAGTATACTACGCTGCCCAGGCACCTAATGTAACTGTACATTAAGACTCAACAGCAGTTTGTGGTGAATTGAAGAAACAGAACTTGTCATATATCTGTCACAGCTGGTCACTTCACCCTACGATGCGTCTCAGTTCTTGCCCACATTATGCTCGCCTGCCACTGGCACTGAGCAAATTATCGCAACCCATGTTGCATGAGCAACATCATCACTTGCAGTCGGTTTCGGCTGTGACACTGCGACATGTGGCAAGCGACATAATCGGCAGCCAACTGGAGCTGTTGCACAGCTACCACCAGTTCTACATACTTTGCATAAAATCCCACGGGAACGGCAACCAGTCGGGGACAGCGCCATGGTATTTTACAATATTATCCAAAAAATTAGGCTTGTGCGAATAGTAAATTTTAGGTTCAAAGCAAATTTTGGTTCGAATAATTTCTAATCAAATTCTAATAGTGTATATCACATATAATAAAGAAATATGAACATATTTGTCATGACCCCACTAGCCTGCGCTATATTCTTTTAAAACTGAAACAAGGCATGTGCAAATGTCATTCTTTTTGGTTCAAAGGAAGTGGAGGCAACTTTGAATAGTAGCAAGCAGGCCCGTAGCCAGGAATTTTTTTTCGGGGGGGGGGCCCACTTGTTGAAAGCCTTGAAAAACACCCATTCTTATTATTTTTCCTCGGTAAAACACCCCCCTTCCATCCGAATTTCGGGGGGGGGGGGGGCGTAGACAGGGGGGGCTAGCCCCCCCCCCCCCCCCCTGTCTACGGGCCTGGTAGCAGGATTTGACTTTCGGTAGAATGCAAGTGATAACCTGTAAAATATGTTACGTTTTAAAATTTACTATACTTGGAGCATACAAGCCGGTATAACAAGCTTTAAAAAAGGAAGAATAGATGTCGGGGTAATATGTTCAAGAAGGATACGTTGGTGGGCTAGTTGGTACATGGCTTGATATATACTGAGTATGTATCGAAGACACATGAACGACATAGACTGGCGCTGATCTATGTCGTTCATGTGTTCTGTTGTCTTCTGCTTTCCTTGCGCTGCACATACTCAGTATATATCAAATAATATGTTCATTTGACCTTGAAGTGGGGCTTCGCGGCAGTGTGTATTTTTTCCTGGAAAGGTGTATTCACGGTACAGCACCCCTCCGCTGCAGTGAAACCACCTTTACAGGGGGGTTACATGCAGACTGATGTACAACTATTCGTTCATTTCGAATACTTCGAAATTTCTATTAATTTAAATTCGAATACGTTAATACACGTTAATATTCGTTTGAATATTCGAAGTGTTCGAATATTCGCTCAAGCCTACAAAAAATATATGGTTACACCATAGATGTTGAGGTTGTTTAAAAGTGCTACGACACCACGTAAATTTCAGTATATGGAAGGTTCAGATTTTTCTTAAATGTGGTTTGGCCAAAAGAATGGCAATTGCTGACAATAAATCTCTCTTAAGATTAAGTCGTAGTTCTCTTGTAGTCCACCTTGCATTTGTGATTGCTTTCTTATATACCAACAAGAAAAAAAACATGCATTTCATCAAGCTGTTCCTCCAAACTTCCCAACCTCCCAGTCGTGCTGTTCAACCTTGGATATTTCTATACATCGTAAAGCTATTGCTTAGTAATATTACGATGTCTATAACGAAAACAGCACCTTCCATGCTACTGTAGTGTGGACTGAATGATTGTGATAGAAAGAATACTGCATTCCAAGAGCTTTGGTGGTGTCTTGGTTCTCCAAAGAAGTCACCAGTCTGAAGCTTCCACTTCATCTCACGCTTGCGTTAGCATTGAGTAGCACTTTTCTACCTAGAAAACAATAAGCAGTGCAGCCACTTTTAGTTGTTCATGCGTCATGAGATCAGCAGACAAATAAAATTATGCATCATTTGGTCGTTTGCTTTCTTGTAGCAACAGAACCTCTGCTGCAGCTAACTGAGGCACATTTATTGTCCAGATTTCTCGTGGCCTTGGTAATGCTTCCAATTTATATTGCACTTTACTATTTATGCGATCTAGGTGTTAAAGAAGTACTGACACAAAATTTTCAAGGTGAGCTAACTTATGGGATAGATTTGTGTGGACGCACATGCATCCACTACAAAATATCAGCTGATAATATATGGCCTCGAATATATTTAAAATCAATTTTAAAGTACATGCCATGCAACTGCATGTGAAACACACTGCCTCACAACATCGATACCAAATTGGTTCCTAATGTAAACAACAACTGACCACCTACACCACGAGTTTTTGTTGGCTGCCATGCTCGTTGAGAGCACCCTCTCCTAGAAGACCCTTTCAACGGAGAGAGGGCGCACCCCCTTTATGGACTTGCACGGGAGTACAAAGGCTGACGTCGTTGCCTTGGCAGTACATTCTTGAGGAGTCGCGCATATATACAACCGCCCAGAGGCAATTATAGCGGCACCCAGGGAGCCTTCATTGAAAAGAGTTGTCAATGTGGTGCTCACTGTATTGTGTGGTCATGTAGCCAGTTGTATTCACACAAAAACCCAATCTCTTGGACTCCTGAACTGGAAAAGCCATTGAACTATCTTAAGCCTATCACTACAGAAATTATAAGCCAGCTAAGAAACCTAGGAACGTAACTCCTTCAGAGGGCCATATAATATCTAACCTTACTTCACACAAGGACATCATCATTACGGAAGCAAATATGGGAGGAAGCATCGTCATTTGGTCAATAGACAAGTACAAGCACGAGGCTTACAGAGAACAACCCCGAACACTACTGTAAACCAGACGAACAATTCAACCGAGCAATACACCCTGAAAATTGCCATTTGACTGCAATCCCTCTTAGCTGATAAATTAATAACTCCAGCAGAACTGAAGTTTCTTGAACCAAACAACAAAACTGCAGGATGCTTTTACCTCCTTCCTAGAATTCACATCATTCACCGAATTACACACTACCAATATTCCAGGGCACCCAGTAGTATCAAACAATACTACTTGAACTCTGAGAGCCTCCCCATATTCACACTCAGTATGAACCAACTGTCTCACCTACAATCAGTGCTGCAGTTAATCTCTCCATATTCCTCAACCACTTCCTTGGCGACATGCCAAAACATTTCCATCATTTGTCCAATATGCCCCCCACATGCTAAGAATAATAGAAGACATAAACAGCAATAGCACACTACTGCAAAATGACATTCTCACCACACTAGACATTATTGCTTTACAAGTGAACATTCCAGTCCCTGAAGGATTGCTTATCTTCAATAAAGGTGACCCTATCCCAGGGGTCTCAAACTCACCTGAGCCGGCGGGCCACACTGAAGCTATTTAGTCCCGCAAAGGCCGGTACTGGGAAGGAGGTAAAATCAGGGAGGGGGGGGGGGGGGGGGCAGTTTGTACAAATTGTCAGCCAACGTTGCCATTTGAAGAAAAAAAAAAATTCCTATATCTCTTATATGAGGTCATTTCTCCAGGAGACTTTGCGCCAGGATTTCAACATGTCGATAGTGGTCACCTAAATGAATAAAATCTGGATGCCGATTCGGAAATGTAGTTTTTGTTTCACAGTTATGCTTCAATACATGGCGACCACATGAGGTGCCTCACGAAAACAATGCTTCAGACCAGACATGCCTATATAGCATACGTACGTATTTATTAAGAGAATAAAATATTGTGGGACGAAGACAGACGTGTGCGGGCCACGAGTCGCAAGCGAGAGGTTCGCAGGCCGTGTGTTTGAGACCCCTGCCCTATCCCAACAAAATGTACAACATTCCACTGAAGTATATATCTTCTCAAGTGAATACTCTTATGTAACTACTTTGAATTTGGAGAAAATTACTACTTTCAAATACAAGGACAATTATGGGTACCCCTTTTGCACAAACATACTCGCATGTTTATGGTGATTCTGAAAACTAATTTCTTCTCTCTTTGATATAAACAAACCCCACACATGCCAGGAATACATAGATGACATATTTATAATATAAAGACACAGTTGGGACAATCTAGCTAAATTTATAGCATTCCTAAAATCATTTCAACCAACGATAAGATCCTAAGCTCATTTCATCCAACAATAAAATTCACATCCAAGTCTTTAAAGAAGCACAAAAACTATCTGGACACAGCCATATTTTGCCTGTCTGTCAGCCTATCTGAGGCACTTATTCCTGTTCAGACAACCTGTGTCTCACGTCATATACCATGCAATTTTAAATACAAATGAGACCGCTTCACCTAGTTGAGATCATAGCATCAAAGCAACAAATGCACGTTATCAATTCCATCTTTAGAATGATTGAAATACTAAGGCTAGATATACAGGTATGTCACGGCGTATTTATGATTTTGCTTTAACAGCTTCAGGCATTTTGAGATTGTATACAATAAAAGTGGTTTGGTTTGTCAATGCACTTGAGCAAGCTAATTTATTTGTTCATCTTTCCACATTATGATGACATCTTGCTTTTGTTTTCTGCCATATATTTAATACACGGACAAGCATCTTCCACAAGTATCACTTGCCAGTATCCGGTAATCATTAACGACCATGAAGTCTCTTAGAAATGTTTGATATGAATAGCTGTTGACCTCCTACTTGCTGCCCATGTCAAACTTGGTCACTATCCATGGTATGCTCAGTTAACAGCGACTATACAATGAATATTTGGTAAAGTCAAATTTATCATATTCTTTTCAGTAGCAAGTTGAGTACTATTATGCTCTATTAATTATTATAATGCGCCTAGCTGTATTACAAGCTGCAGGCTCCTGCTGCAGAGTGTTGTGCAAGCTTCTTTCCATACAAGGAAAGAAACCGTGACAAAAAAAGTTCTCGTAGAGCTAGCTGTTATGAGAATGTCAACCTGCTTATATATACATGACATTGCACAGAATACCATGTAACTAGAGCTATAAACAGGGGCAATATTTACAGCTAATTACTTTAAAAAATGTTCTCATTCTAGCGAGATTTCACACTACTCGACACCTGGATGCCTGAATGTACATGGGCTGAAGTGTTTTTGCCACTGTGCTAAGCTGTTATCTTCACACAGTGCCAGAAACATTGTCGCCCTATACTTTGACGAGTCCTGTACTAAGAAATAATAGTATCTCTGACATTGATCATCTGAGAACATCAGCCCAGGATTAGTCCCGCTAGTAACATCATCTCACAGTGCAGAATTTAACCAGAGGACATATTTTATAGTTGTTATTGCAATGAACTACCATAGCTGCTGGTGGCAGCAACATCATAGCATTGGCAGCCAAATCACCACATGCAGTCATTTTAATTTCCTTTCATGAGAATAACAATGCAACAAAAAGACTTCTTAGGCACTGTAATTCTAGAAAGTGTCACAAGATGTTGCCAACAATGCTTCTGCTGCTGTCTACATTCCCAGAGTTAGGGTATCCTATTAATACACACATATATGAACATGCTAAAACTCTCCCTTACTGGAAGGACAGCCTTTTGCTTTAGCACAGGCTGAAAAAATGACAGCCACAGCGACGACACATTTTCATTGTTTATTCGCAACACACTGCATGAGTTTATTTTGACATACAGCAGCAGTGTGTTATAAAAGAAATCCCTTTTTTTTCCCTTTTAGAACTGCTTTCAAGCTTCAACTGTTGAGACACTGCAGTGTTGAGAGCTATTCCAACATCTCTTCCAACCTGCGTGAAAAGAGTATGCACAATTATGATGTGAAGAGCCACTGCAGCCTTTGCATTTCTACACTGTGGAGCAAAACATGGGCAAGCAAAATGCAACAAATTAGCTGCAATCACTTCCTAAAACCTTTAGCAAATTTCTATCAGTGGTTACTGCTTCATTACTGCATGTGAAGTGAACCCCCCCGGCTACAGGATCACACAGCTACTCAACAGTTATGGCCACGCCGTAAGATAAGAGAGGAGCGCCAACTCCACCACAACCCAAAGTACCCTATTCGCTCCGGACAAACCATGCAACGCAGACGCGGCGGTCTAGCTCATTCCTTTGCTCTCCCCCTCCGCTCCTCTTCACGCTTTGGCACATGCTTTCTCCTCTCCTTGCGCTGATCACAACGCATAGCGCCATCTGTTGAGGCGCATGGAAGTCATTCAATACCTGTGCTCATGAGCACATGCGCTGACTGGCAGAGGCTGGCAGCGACGTCTGCGGGGAGCGGAAAACGGGGAGCAGACGACCAACCGTGAAGGCAAGCAGGTGCAGGAACGCGCTAAAGCGTGACCGTGCGTCCCTGCTATAACAACAACAGAGAAAACCCCCGCCCGAGACTCCACTCGATGACGAAGTCTCTACTCTGATGCTTTTCTCCATTCGTAGTGCCACCTGGCGAACGCGCCGTAAAGCGAGATCCAGCGTTGCACAATGCGTCCCATCCAGACAAGCGGAGTCAGCGCTCCTGTCTTATCAGGGCTGGGCAGTATCGAAGATACATGTATCTTAGATACTATCTTAGATACTCTCTGGGTATCTTGTATCTGTATCGCGATACGTCTCGCAAAACGAGTATCTGTATCTGTATTTCCGATACATTCAATAATGTATCGTGTATCTTAAGATACAAGATACTGCTATAGAAACGCCACCCTGCGAAACAACAAACGTCGGCTGAACGCTGCTTCTCAAGCTGATACTGCTGCCACTAAGCCACCTCAATAAAGCTGACCACAGTGATATTCCTTTGTCTTTCCGCCAGAGTGCTCAAGTGACCATAGGAAATAAGGTCTATACGCGTCTTTATTGGTGGAGCAGAGTCACGTGATGGCGCTCGAGCCATCTCCAGAAAAACAAGCGCGCGAACGTCTACGCGCAGCCGACCTTTTGTTTCTAGATGTTTTCTTTCTTTTTAGCTGTGTCGGTGCCATGAACCTTGTTTGTAGCCACGGTACTGTGCTGCGTACTCCAATGCGTGCGGCGTCTTCCACTCAAATTCGGTTGCGGCTATAGTGTCCTTATAGAAGTTGGCTGTCCAGTGGTTGAGACTCTAACACATTTATTGTGTGACTGCCCTCTTTACATGTCCCAACGGAAGAAGCTGGCTTCAACGTTGGCCGGCATCGGTATTAACACACTAAGTGAAGCTAACCTATTGTCCGCTATGACCGAACAGACAGCATCAAGGACTGTTACAAGGGCATCTATAGATTTTCTGAAGAATACTGGACTTGACACTAGACTTTAAGAAGACCACTGTGTTACGTGGTCATTGTACATACGCATCACCTCTTCCTGTCCCCATCATCATCTTTATCACTCTTTTCCTCCCTTTCCCTTTTCCCCTGTGCTGAGTAGCAGGCCAGACCACACAAGCTCAGGCCGACCTCTCGGCCTTCTAATAAATTCGCTCTCTCTTGTCTTGCGAGATGCTTTGTTACAAATTCTAAAAAATGCAAGAATGGGGTTGGTTTGCATCTCGCTGCTTTCACACAGAGATTTCACAGGTCTCGTCGATAAGCTTGACTTGCACACTATGTGGCTTGTATGCAAATTAGATTATAACAAACGTCCCACCACCGGTGTCGATGCTATATGCAATAGAACAAGCATTTACCTAACAGAAGATATTTTGGCGTACTGTATCTTTGTTCTTCGTGCTAAATTATGCAAGACGTTTTTAATGATAGCTTGATTGTTAGCACAAGTGCTCTCTTTGCATTCCACACATTACCTAGGCCACTGTGTACATTTTTTTTCCAGTTTGTTAACTGTAATAAGTCTTTTGTACCCTCCTCCTCTATTCCTTCTCTTACTTATTCTTATTTTTAATTGTCTGCGTCATTGCTGCTATTTACACACCTACATTCCATGTGAGTTTACTGTTCAGGCGATGTTAGGGCTAAGGTGAAATAATCTGAGCGTGCCTAGTGCTTACAGGAAGAAAAATTCTGCTTACGACTGAATAAAACAGCAAAATTGAGTTTACATTATAATAATGAAAATTCCATGTGAGTTTACTGTTCAGGCGATGTTAGGGCTAAGGTGAAATAATCTGAGCGTGCCTAGTGCTTACAGGAAGAAAAATTCTGCTTACGATTGAATAAAACAGCAAAATTGAGTTTACATTATAATAATGAAAATTATAACAATAAATCTTAAAGACGTTAGAAAGAGGATTTTAGAAACATAATACCAAGTACTAAGGTTTTCTCATCAGCGTCCCCACAAGCCCTTTAGTGCTATTTTCCGTGGGAACTGAGTTTTCTATTGTCTGACCTTAACACCTAAGTTGACGATGCATCATGCTTTATTGTCATAGCTTTTAGGTATGCCGCTTGTATCGTGTTTATAAAGGGTGTCACGTAACTGGAGCCAAATATTTGCAAAGAAGAGGTTAACCTCAACTGAATAAAACCTGCGATGGGGTTTACCGCCACGTGGCTCTCATTAGGGTGTTTTATATTGGGCTTAATTTCTTAACTAAGATGAATAATGTAACATTTTTGTTATTTACATTGGGGCCAAGTGCGTTTCTTTACGTTTTAGAGGGCATTCTAAAACGACAGATCTGATTTTTCGTGGAAAGGTACATGCTATAGTAGTGATTCTTCCACCGTTTAAAGAAAGCCGGAGCAATATGACCACGTTACTGCTCTCGTACGCTATTGTGCTGCAGCGTTCACAGACGTACTTCGAGCGACACAACCAGCAAGCGGACCGCGGCGAAATGAGCGGCCGTGGCTTAGGCATCGGCTCCACAGCGCGTCAACATTTCTGACCGCCACACGCCCACGAAACACCATCGTCCCTGAGAAGCGACAAGCTGCGGTCTGCGCTCCGGTTATTTCGCTCCAAGCGCGTTTAAGAGCGCTGCAGTACGATAGCGCATGAATGCATGGTGGTTTCACTTCATATTTCGGGTGCTTTCTTTAAAAGCCAGAAAATATTTACCATGGCGCATGTAGGCCGCCAAAAAACAACTGCTTTGGTCATTTTTAAATGCGTTCTACGATCTGACGAAGCGCACTCTGCACTGAAGTGAATATTAAAAATGTTGCATAATTGACCATAGTTAATCAGCCAAGTAAGCCCATAATAAAAATACCAGATAGAGCGCCACATGACGGTAAACCATATGCCATTGGTTTCATTCAGTCATGATTAAACGCTTTTTTTTCCTCTCTTTTTTTTTAACATTTGCTTCTACTTACGTGAAACACCCTGCAGTATACTTATTCACAGACATTTTTTATTGCGGAATTGCCTTGCTATTTGACTTAGGTATATTCGCTTTCCTTTTTTTTAGGTCCCTGTAAAATCCTTTTTCTTTGTGTTTCAAAAAAGCAGATAAGCAGGCTAGAAGTTGCAATAGTTATGAATAGCAGGGATATCCCGCGACGCTTTTTGCCACGTACAATACATCTGGGAAGCTTCTGGGCGGCCGAAGTTCTCTCATAGAGAAAATGGTAAAAGATTGCGCGTTAGTGAATATGCTGCTAACGAACACTTTACGCAATGTAGAACATGAAAAATCACTGCAGTTTTATGTCCTCAGTGCACTGTGAGCGCTGACTCGGTAGTTACCGTCTTCACATGATGCTTCACAAAAAATATCGCTACCAGCGTTGTCGCTGCTCTACACCTGTAGAGTGATGCGGTACTACGAAAACGGTAATACGTTTACGGACCAGGTAAGACTTTGCTCCGGTATTCGTGCCATCTTGCGGAGGCTTCTTACTGAAGTTCTTGCAATTAGACGGCAACCCGCAAGCTGGTCGCCAAGTAGAGAAGCGACACCCATCGAATACAAAAGTGTCAAGTAAACAAATTCCAATAACTTGTGTCGGAATGAAACCAATATACATTATGCAAGAAAAACATGACTTTCGGGATTCGAACATATATTTCATTAAAATAAACAAAGTTGGTCGCAGTTAAGACTTTTTGCGAGCAGACACTTTAGTACAGAGGTATTTGCAACGTCATTATATAGATCTATACTAGCAAATTACAAATGTATCGAAGTATCTTAAGATACAATTTGGAAGTATCGTATCGGATACATTCATTCCGGAAGTATCTTGTATCTGTATCTCCAATACTTCTTGTCCGAGTATCTTGTATCGTATCGCGATACAATTTCAAAGTATCTTTGCCCAGCCCTGTGTCTTATCTTACTCTGTGGTTGTGGCCAATATTAAAAATTCTCAAAGCATATCCTGCAAACACCAGTTTAAGTGACCTGAACACCACAGCAAACGACATGTACAATGATTTCACATACTGCAATGTTGCCCATATTTATGTTGTTCACGAATAAAGGTAAGAAAATATGGGATGAATACAACTACTACCATGCCCAATTAGGCTCAATTAAGCTGCTCATTGCTATAATCCTCAGCATTCAATGCAGTCACAGAAACTTTTTTGCCAGCTGGTATGGGACACCTCAACTTTCCCAGCATAGAATAGTACTATATACAACCTTTGTCCGTAAAGTTTCGAGACTGATTTATTTTCTTCTCTAGAAATGATCCCCCCAAAACAAATCTTGGTGCGTATGTGTAGCACCATCTTTTCGGGCTATCTGAAGCTATTTATGTTAATTGCTGTGGCAGCCGCTAGATGGCACTACATGTAGTAAAGTACGTTGTCACTAGTCGTCCGCGCATTCTACTGTGAGTGAATGTAGGGAGATGGACGTCCACCTCAAAGAGCGTGTAAACATAAAATTCTGTGTGAAGCTTGGCAAGACAGCCACACAGACGTACGAGCTCCTTCGTGACGCTTATGGCAACGAGACATTATCACGGGCGCGAGTTTTCGAGTGGCACAAGAGGTTTGTTTCGGGGAGAACATCGGTGGAAAACGACACAAGGCAGGGGCGCCCTGCGACCTCACGGAATGGAAACAACGTGGCTTGGATCAGGGAGATCATACAGCAAGACCGCACCATTACAGTCAGCAAGCTATCGGATGCTCTCGACATAGTAAGACAACATGCCACCAAATTTTATGTGAGAACTTGGCCAAACGAAAGCTGAATGCCAGACTTGTGCCGCACTCCCTCACACAGGACCAGAAGGACACGTGGGCATCAGTGAGTGCTGATTTGCTCTCTGAGGCAGAGAAAGATGCTGCATTCGTCGACAGCATCATTGCTGAAGACGAAACATGGTGTTTTCAATACGATCCTCAAACAAAGAGGCAGAGCGCCGAATGGCAGTCCACAAGCTCTCCGGCGTCAAGAAAGGTGGGGCGACAGAACATCAAAACAAAGACGATGCTGATAGTTTTTTTCGATGCCAGAGGTGTCATACACCACGAGTTCATCCTACAAGGATGAACTGCGTGATGCATTGCGTGATGCATTGCGTGATGCATTGCGTGATGCATTGCGACGCTGTTGCCCTGACCTATGGGCATCTGGACAATGGAGCCTTCTCCACAATAATGCAAAGCCGCACACTCCTGACAACAATAAATAAATGGTTAAATCGGCTATCGCATTGTGTCATCTCACGCTGGGGACAAAGCATCAGGTATGTTTTGTCTTTATTATTGAGATCAGCTGTGTTTATTTAGCCACGCCTGCTAAGCCTTGTCTCCGAGGATTTGAGAGCAGATCTTGGAAACACTGCAAAATACCAACAAATACATTGCTCTCGAAGCTTCAGGACGCAAATATAAAGCAAATAAAAGCGTAGGTTTCAAACTACGGCCACACAGCGCACGACGACGACGCGATGATTTCAAGGTGGAAGGAAACCACATATACAGGTGCCGCCATGTTGACTGTTTTCCAGCGTTGCCCTCAGCTCGCTTTTATTTGCCCAACACATGCGCGCAGACGGTATGGGAATGCTGAGCAGATGACGCGGCGCGGATGGCAACATTTTGAGTGGCGCTGCCAAAGGCAACGTTTTGGGACTGAAAGGCCAGGTGCCAGAGGCGCCATCTCATTTTAATTGCACAAACCAGCTGTGGAACTACCCCCCTCCTTTTCTTTCCTTTATTTATGTTTTCCCCCCCCTACTCACCCCATTTGACACACCCACCTATCTCAATAGCCCCCCCTCCTGTCCTTCCTGCCTCTGCCCCACTTGTTCCCACCACGGTGTAAGAATATTCAGGTGTTGACACTGTGCGTGCCTGAGTGGCCACAGTATGTTCAGCTACTCCCAGGCACGCTCTGCTGTGAGCCATTAGATGGCGCCGCACCCAACAGACCCAGCAAAGCAGTGCCGGCGACTAGGAATTCCTCTGCCTCCCCAACATTTTCGTTCGTAGTGGTGTGAGTAACACTCGAAGCGCAAAGGAAATTTCTTATTTCAGATTAAAATGAAAAGTGTACGGGGTTTAAGGATTCGCTGACATGAAAATGCCTCATGCAGGGTGTGAATGTCGTGAACACCGATCTATTGGGCAGCTCTCAAAGCCCATCGAATTCTGCTCACGTGCACTAGTAGTTTCATCTGTTCAAGGCATTCATCCATGCAAAAAAGAAACGTTAGCCAGCGCGCTATCCCTCCATCAAAATATTTCAACCAACACCCGTGTGCTTAGATGTAGGTGCTTTTTAAACAACCCCGGGTGGTCAAAATTAGTTGGGAGCCCTCCACTACGGCGTCCCTTGTAATCAAATCGTGGTTTTTAAAGCGTAAACCCCCAGCCCCAGCAATTAATATTATCCCTCTATTGGGATAATAATATCCCAATAGAAGGATATAATATATACATATATATATATTATAAATGCGACAACATCAACGGCATTGATATATTATATTATTAACATTGACGCGTCGCATCGATGTTGTCGACATCGCTTGGGTGCTTGCACAGGAGGTTCTCTCTTCCAGGGTGGCTTTCTAGGTTTACTTGACCGTGTGAGGGACTTAGGACAGTTCGGAAATTAAGGTGGGAATGGCATTTATAGATAGAAGAGGCCTCTTTGGCACGTCAAATAGCACCCTTCCCTTGAACGCCTCGTGATATGCGGTTGAAATCATGTCCTTTGAAAAATGCTTAGCGCACACATGGTCGGTAGTCATTAGAGTTCGGTCTGCCCTCGAAATTGCATGGCAGAGGATCATGTCAGAGGATCACTGTCGGACGGCACTTTGAAGAGAGGCACACGCTCTGCACAAGTCCGATAGGCAGAGCAGCAGTTCGGTACAAAACACGTTCTACCCATTTCAGACACCTCTCAGCAATTCGATGCCACCTTCATTGATACAAGAGCATAAAACGCACGTGAACAAAAAAGCCTGGCTTCAAAACAGTGCGGCCGCACACACATGCCAGCACAAAGACGTAGAATCAGCAGCATACGCGTTGCTGCTGAGACGACTGACCGCGCTCTTCGTAGCGCCATCTAAGAAGGCACCGACTAAGCTGCAAGCCATCTGATAACGGCCCGAACATAATCTGGACACGCAGGGATTGCGCTTTTTCACGCTTTGGGGGGGACAGTGTCAGCATCCATCTTTGCCTGAACTTCTGTCTTATTTTGATTTTACAGGTGGAACACACAGGTATACCATTACTGGACAAGTCTATTTCCTAATAAGTCGAACCCGTTTATAACGAACTCAAAAGTGCCGCGATAAGTGGTCGTTATATCAGTAGTTCGTTGTATATGAACTCGCCTTTAGAAACCCGCACTTAGCGACCAACCCGTTTTTTTTTTTTTTTTTTTTCTGCGTATTTTCATTAAAAAGTGCTAGCAAGCACTCCAGTGACAAGTTAAGCATTTCAGCGCGTAAAGTGACGCGCGCTGCGTGCTCACGAGTGAATTAAACCAATTAAACCACCTTTGCAATGAACTGACGCCGTTTCACTGAAGCTCGGTACCGCCACGTGGAACCGATCATCCCTGGCTAGTTGTGTGCAGCATGTCGCCTACTCGGCTCTCGCAGTTACATGCCGGGCCGTTCGCAGTCTAATGTTTGCGTGCGTTCTTCGTGCATGTTTCACTCCGGACCGTGCACGGGTGCGGCAAGTAGCCTGTTTGTTCAATGCGACGAAGACAAGCATTTTGCAAGCAACGCGCAAGCGGCCTCGCACGACGCGGCGGTGGCGAACTTTCGAACGGCAGCATGGCGCGCTTGTACCCAGGGTTGCCAGGTACTCAGAGAGCAACCTGCCAAATTCAGCACCAGTAATAGCCCAAAAGTAGCCAAATGTAATTCATAAAAATAGCCCAAAATAGCCAAAAAGAATTCATTATAGAAAAAGGTTTCTGTTTATTATTTTAATACAGATAGAGTTTATAAATCAACGAAACAATGAAACGAAGCAAGATTAACAAATAAAATCCAGATTAAAACAAGCAACACCTTTTGTAGAGAGTTACCGATATGACATGCATGTCTTCAAGTCTGCTTCTCCTCAATGCAAGAGCGCACATCTGCTGCAAAGAGCAGAAACGGAAGTGAAATGCCGCCTTGCTTGCTGGCATTTCTATTTTATTGTTGCTCTTTGTAGGTAGATCATCAATTTTATGAAGGGTCTAGTGAGTTAATTTGTCTGTCTTCTTTGAAGTGAGGCCACAATCTCAGGATTGTAGCCAAAGGAAAGGGGAACCCCATGGAGGAGAAGAATGGCTTGTTTATTACTTAAAGCGAATAACTAAAGCTAAACGATGTGCATCACATTGAACGCTTATGTCGGAACTCATTTCAAGCAAAACAAATGTAAAGTGGTAAATTGTATCCTTTAAAACCAACGGTGAAGCGTAGCGTTTGGTGATTGCAGGCATAACGCTTAAAAATCCTTTAAGCCTCCTGGCATGTGCTTTCATTTCTACTTTGATTGAAATCCACAAATTTAATTTATCCGCTGTGAGAATGAACGACTCAGCAGCCACGCGAAACCGGCAAAGGAAGCTTCGCTTTGAAAGGAAAGGAATGCATTATTACTGACAGCCGCAACTGTCTGGTGAAGGCTGCCCATACCTAAAGAATGCAAAAGGACAGGGAAAGTATAGTAGGAAGAATGAATGAAAGATAACTATACACGTAAACACTTGATTCACATCGGCACTGAGGCACAACAACGAATAAAGAGGAGAAAAGGCACTGGGAAATGTGTGTTTGAAGCGAAGGCAGGTAACAGCCCAAAAGTAGCCAAATAGCCAACGACCAAAAAGTCCCGCCAACTCCAGAAACAAGTAGCCCAATTTGGCTCTTTATTGCCCAACCTGGCAACCCTGCTTGTACCGCCGTCAATC
Organism: Rhipicephalus appendiculatus; assembly: GCA_030522465.1. Lineage (NCBI taxonomy): Eukaryota > Metazoa > Arthropoda > Arachnida > Ixodida > Ixodidae > Rhipicephalus > Rhipicephalus appendiculatus. The sequence goes on along the minus strand of JALIZH010032945.1, from coordinate 16,880,458 downwards.
CGCACGGTTTGAGCCGCACGCGCAGCAGTGCAGATATCTGCAGATGACTGTGATAAGCTTGTCGGCGATGAGTCAAAATGGCACGTTCATCGCCAGCCGCCACCTCGCCTTCACTCTTTTCTGATGCTTATCCGTGAAAGCACCGCCGCAACCATGCGGAAGTCGTTATCATTGATCGACCGGTCTCTGCCGTTACCGAAAGGCGGATGACCTTACGCAGCACCTTGTGGCGTCGGCAAGTTGAGCGTCACAGTGAACTTTTATGCGACGAAAAGTTATCGCTTCTTGCTATGGCTTCTTGCGTTCGAAGGCGTTGTTTGGTTCACCGTCAGCGGTCGGCATTTGGTTCATCGTAGGCATCAGAAAAGTTTGCCGTGCGAAGGCTGACCGTACGACTTCATGGAGCCTCCCAATATTTTTTTTCCTCACTGCCGCTCTCCCACTGAAGAAACGCCTGGAAAGTTAGTGACCTCGCTCGCAGCGTCCGAAATGTGCGTGCGGTGCTCGCCGCAGTCTACGATATCGTCATCGTGAGTAAACTGTAGCGGAGCACGCGCCTCTCTCGTGCTTTAGAAGGCCTGTTTTAACTTTTTTTACATGCGAAGCATCTTATGGCGGGGGCTTTGTCCGTCCCTCCCTCCCTCCCGCGTCTGGTCACTTTCATGAAGTAGGGAAGCACCCACTATGCGAACCTGAGCACTATAGTACAATAAGGCCGTCAACCATCACCACAGTCACCAGAGTCATGGCCGAGATCACAAAGTGGCTGCTTAGCAATGGCTAGGCAGGTGGTGGGTGCAAGCAAAGAATAACACGCACTACCGGTGGTGTGTGTCGCACAGGTTGACTCCATTCCTTGATCTTGCTTGCATGTGCTTGCGGGGGGCTTTGTCCGTCCCTCCTTCCCGCGTCCCACGTCCTACACCCCCCTCAGCGCATGCGCGTCCCCTTCCCCTCTCCTACTCCCCCCCCCCCCCCCTTCTCTCCTCTAGGAATCCTCTACTCTACGGAGCGGCGCCCGCATCCCACACCCCCCCACAGCGCATGCACGTCCCCTCCCCCCTCTCTCTCCTTCCTACGCTCCCCCCTTTTCTCTCCTCTAGGAATCCTTTACTCTACGGAGCGGCACACACGACAGGTGGTGCAACAGCTGCATACTCCGCTGGGGACGCCACGGTAGTTTCGCGGTATGAAAATGACGGAGCGCGCGCGCCCTCATTCTCTCTCCTGTGCAGCGCCTCATTCTCTCTCCTGTGCAGCGCCGCGATGAGCGCTTGGGCCGCTGCCGCGAAACAGGAGCGGCGACGTTTCTCCCGCTCAAGCTAACCATCTCCCCGCTGCTTCGCATACACACATGGTTCCCTTTAGCGGGAGATGGGGAGTTTTTTTCGCTTCGTATGCGCCATATTTTTACCGCGACCGCGTCCGCAGCCTTCTTTGTAAAAGTAGGAGGCTATAAAAAAATGTTCGCTATATGTGGACGCAGTTTCAATAGGTAGCGTAAGCAAATCGTAAGCACACTGAAATATGGCCGTTATAACCGATAGATCGTTATATCTGGGATAGTTATAAGTGGTTCGACGTACAAGTCATCCACAAATGGAAGATCCTCTGGTCAATGCCCACCTCAATGATGTCCATAATGTTTTCAGGATGAAGGCTCCCAGTACCACCTTTGAAGAGACTCGCTATTTTCCCAGTTGCGGTGACAGCCATTGCTAAAGAGCCCACTGCGCAGGCCTGTTCTTCTTGTGTTGCATCTAACACAAACTGTTGACCAACCTGCAACATTACAAAATAACTATGTCATAATAAATCAACACTACTATTGCAGGATATGACTCTCCTGTCAACAGAACAATTTCAGGTCATTTTTATACAACTACAAACATCTGTTATTATGGGGTATTGCAGTTAAAATGAGAGCCTAATCAAGATTTTGTGGCAATACCCAGAGGTGTGATGTGCTGCCCAGGCGGCACTGCAGAAAATTGCTCTGTTGAAGAGCATTCTCCATGCCGCACTCAGTGGTTTTGTGTATTGCAAAATTTGAGCCACTCTTCAGGAAATGCAAGGTGTCATGGTATATCATCTTGTTTCAGCTGCACTGCAGTAGAAATTCTGAAAAATTTTATGCATGGAAGGCTCTTTAGCATGCCTTTCCATTGAGGGGGGAAGCAAGGTGCTGTTCCAAATACATGCACTGCATGAAAGAAGTCATGGATGCAGTTTTGCTGTGCTTGCATTTTAGTGCGTGCACTGCTTGAGTCACATGATTTCGAAACTGCAACAGCAGATTGTCACATTGTGTGACTATCTGGGCAACATGTGTCGACTTAGAATCATGACCCCTGAACAATGATGTAACCATCTAATCAAATTAATAAATTAAAAAGTGGGCCGCTCTAGTGCTATAACTGTGAGCCTGACTAGTTCTGGTGTGCATCTATGATGGCTGCTGTTGTAGTGCTGGACAGAAACATGCTTATTTGGCAAATTCACATTTCCTCGCAGCTGCCATTGGTAAACTGTGAGGCTGTCTCACTGGCTTTTTGAATCACGCGCAGAAATTCCGCTCATGCAAGGAGTTGTTTGTTTGACATTCGTCCAGTAACACATAATGTGAGAATTAATATTTAATAATAATAATATCAGGGGTTTAACATCCCAAAACCACAATATGATTATGAGAGATGCCGTAGTGAAGGGCTCTGGAAATTTCGACCATCTGGTGTTCTCTAACGTGCACTGACATCGCACAGTACACGGGCCTCTATCATTTCGACTCCATCGAAATGCGACCGCCTCGGCCGGGATCGAACCCCCAACCTTCGGGTGGGAATGAATATTTAAACACCATTTTTTTTATTATACATTCTCCTAACTTAGGCAACAAACAGGCACAACTTGAAACTAGATCTAAACAAGATTCCAGCTGTTCAACCGCTGCAAGCCAAAAATATGACCTAATAGAAAACTGAAGCCTATTAATAACTATACCAGAAGGATTATCTCTATACAGAGCAATAACTGATACATGATATATTTGCAGTGTGTAATCCAGGCACTTTATACTTTGCATGCCTTTATTCATAAAAAGGCCCTGCAACACTTTTCCAAGTAATCGTCAAACGGCTTCATTAACCCTTTGTGCGGCAGTGGGACACATACATCTTACTTTTCCATCTACAGAAAAAATTTTCTCCCACATCACCCGTTGCAATTAGCGCAACATTTAGTCACTCATATCTTACCTAAGTCTTCATAATCTCGAAAAAAATTCTTTTACCACGTGTTCGAAGGGCGGATGTAGTGTTACAATAGCATTGAATTTCGGTCAATTTTTTTATGATCGCTTCTGAATCTTCCTCTTCTTGAGATACATAGAACCTACCAATCAAAATGCCGGATAATTTCCTCTTTTTCTGGTTTTTGAGAGAGGCGATCTTAGCTTCCAGTCATCACGTGTTCTTGTAAATTTGCGAAATAACTTGACTGATAAATGCATCGCAACAATCCCCTACAAAATTATTCCACTAATCTCACAGCGCGATTGCGGATATTAATGCGTGGAAATATTTTTCTTGATATCATATACCTCTTGAAATGTAGGCACATGTTCAGGGCTAACATCTGTACTCGAAAATTTTGACAGCAAAAGCAAGGACAGCCAAATGGACAAAAAAAGTGGTTGACGCATGCGGTGAAGTAAGCTTTACAGGAACATACCACAGCGCTTTGAAGGCTCAAGAGCCGCAACTGCAGGCGGCGTATCTCCTGCTGAAATGAGGTCCGCACAACTTTTCTCTTCACAACTTTAGAAGTGATAATCTGTTTCGGCCGTTTCATCCCAAAATTCCCGTTGATGCAATCGCGAGATGGTGCCTTCATGAGGCATTGGGACAGTGTTTTCCCACTTTTTGAAAACACTCTCATGAGTCAGTGGGACATATATGTCCCACTTTTTTCAGTAAACTACTGGCTTGATTTTGATGAAATTTGTTTCATACTATTTCTTTCTAGTTTATATCAATAAAGCACAGCCGGTTTTTATATCACCATCCAAAAAATATAGGACGACCTACAAAGGGTTAAAAGAACTCATTACCGTATTTACACGATTGTAAGTCGACTCGAATGTAGGTCGACCCCGCTAAAATCGCACGGCAAAAAAAAATATATATATTTACGATGTCTCCGAAGAAAACGAAGTCGAATTCCGGCGTGACAAGGTGGCTTCACGGCAGTGCTTGGAAGCTGTGCAGGAAAGCTAGCTTCACGGAAACCGCGGGGATCATTTTCTGAAAGACTTTACAACAGAAACTAGTTTTCGATTCTAGGTCGACCCCCCCAACACTTCGGATTTCAAATTAAGACAAAATGGGTCGACCTACAATCGTGTAAATACGGCACCTTAGGAATCGACCGCCGCACAAATTTTTCGAATCCGTCAAGTACGAGTGGAGTTACAGGGATTTGTCACACATTTCAAGCACTTTTTCGTACTAGCGAGGGCTGAGAGCACTGAAAGCTACGCAGGGAGGGGGATGACAAGGGGGGCAAGAAGATGCGTCTCTTCGTCAGCACGCGTACTGACATTGAGCACTTTCTTTCCTTTTTTTCTCCGAACACACGGCTTACTTTCAGTGTGATCAAAAGCACGCCCGCTGGCACATAGCAGCATCTCACGGCGGCCGCAGTAACTATGCAGCTCACGATGCTCAAATCAGCCGATGACGTGAACTTTGGGTTTGTGGCACGGTCATTTGGGTTTATGGCATCATTTGTCGAGAGAAGAGGGAACGATTTATAGCTGACAATTATGTAATTGTAAATTCCAGGCCGTGTGCTGCACTATAATGTTTGGCTCGCATTTTCTCAGGAGCCTCGACTACTGATAGATAGCGTTTTCTGAAAATGCTGAAAAAGTGTTGCAAGGCCCTTCTAACAGAACCCTGACAGTCAAATTTCTGCTTGTGACTTTTATGCTTTGATTGGTAGCTTTGTGTCTGATAATCCCAAAATTGAACTGTAAATGCTCCAACATATGATATAATTAATGCTAGCATCGTTAATATGAGCAATTTTGGTGTCACTTCAAAATGCCCGCCTAAAATCATAAGGAACTAGCACCCCACTGTGGCAGTGGAGTGCCATAATATCATGTGCGCTCAAGCTTTGGTGACACTGAGAGTGCACTTTTTGAACTGTGGCCCCGCATGCGAGAAAAAATGACATGGGTGCTGCAGTACCAGTTAGGGTGTCAGACACAAGGCACATTCTTCTGCCGAAATTTCTGTCTACATTGAAACGTCATGCGACACACCCGCTTGCCCCGCACCCACTAAACTGTTAAGAGTGTGCCCCCTAAGAAACAACAAAAAAAAAATTCCTTGCTACGGTATTTAAAACGCCACTGGTGTAAGCAGCCGCGGCTGCCTTGAGAGCAGCACGACAACAAAGTAAGAGAGGCGAGAAACAATAGCCCTCGTAGGGCAACAGTTGTGTATGCCCTACAAACTCAACTGTGGCGACAGTACTCAGTTTACTCACTTAAAGGGACACTAAAGCGCAACAATTACTTGGTTTAGATTGATAAACTGCACTCTGAGAACTCTAATGCCATATGTTTCACTATCATAAGTTCATTATAAGCGGAGAAAATCAAGGTTGAAGTTTTATTTTTAAATTTGGCGCCGATATCTGCGTGCGTGACGTCAGAAATTCCAAATGTATTTTTCGTATTTTCGTGACACTGGCTCGATGAAATTTTCTGAAACTTCGTATGCTAGATCTATGGCACCCACAGATGACAATGCACCTCATTTTTATCGATTAGAAGCTACGTAGGACTCAGTAGACGCCTTCAAAATCTATGACATCACAGTGTTTGGTGCGGGGAATCTCAAGGTGGCGTCTCCACCCGCATTTTCTTTTCACGTATTTTCTCGCTTACCAAGCGTCGTGTCTCGGTGAGAGTGGTGTTTTCGGGATTGTGAAACTGTACTTAACTAATACGCGAAAAATCGTTTTGCCCTTTAGTGTCCCTTTAACATCATGAGGGGACCCCTATCCATGTCATATTAATGTCAATGTCGCAAGGTGCAGCCAACTCAGATCAGTACTCCCACTTAGTTTAAAACCAAACAAAAATATTTTACACGCAATGTTCACCACTATGTACGTAGGACAATGAAACAACACAAACATCTCAAGTTTCCAAGTTTCGTGTCGGGGGTCCTTTGAAAGCCTGAAGGAAATATAAACTAAAGGATACCATTTAACTTCAGGGGAGATTGGTAGACAAAACCAACCAAAAAATCTGTTTTAAGGTTCTAGCATAAAGAGTTTACACACAGCATGAAGAACAAAGCAGCAAGCAAAGACACACCTTTGAAAGTGTAATAAAGCAAGGCACGTTTGCAATGCTCATTTTGTTGACATCATACGGGTCATCAGAAACCTCAATTTCTGGTTCTCCATTTTCATCTATGGTCACTGAAACCTTTGGAATTCTGCAAAACAATAAGACAGTAATTATTAAGCCTCATTCAACTGTGCTCACAGTGTGAATTGTTTTATGCAAGTACAGTAAAGGTTCGTTAATTTGGATTTCACAGGACCAAAAAAAATTGTCCGAATTATCCAAATGCCGAATTGTCATGAGTATCCAGAAAAACAATTAACAAATGTCTGTTTCATCAATGAACTTTCATTTTCTTGAGGAATACATAAATCCAATAATTATTTTGCATAAGAGCTGTGCAAAAGCCACAATTTTCGTCACTTGCGACTTCTTTAACAATGTGAACGAGGCTCAAGACCACGTGTATTAAGCTGAAGCGTGCTCTGAACACATACCTTATTACGTACCAACATGATTGTGGATCGCGACCTCGTCTTTCTAAAAGCCTGTGGCCATTTCCGCTGTCTGCGAACGTTGTTTTAGCAGATTTGCAGCGCTTTGTGCTTGGTGCGCTCTGTTGTTGGTCCAAATTAACCGCATTGCAGCCAAATATGACCGAATTAACGAAAGTTTGATGCCACTGAACAATGTATATGATGGACGGGACCAGAACACACGTCCAAATTATCCGATTTTCTGAATTAACGAGTGCCAAATTAACCGGCTTTCGCTGTAGTATACTGCTCCAAATTATAAAAACATCCTCCACAGATATATGCCAATCTGACAACTAATGCATCAAAGACACCACAGCTCCATAAGCGAGTTCTCACTCTATTTGTCACCACTTTCTTTGTTTAGAGACTCAGAGCTTCACTTGAATGCAGTAGCTGCATTAGAGCGCAGTCACGGCTGGCAGTTCTTAGTGATAGCCCACATGCAGGTGGGATTGCAGCATTGAAGCATCAGCTTTCACACCATAGCCAAACAAACCCCTGGTTAACCTTAGAGTCGGAATAATGTGATGTAAAATGTACATAAGCAACTCGCCCACATCGCAGTTCAACAGTAAAATATTAGACAACTGCACAAAGTAATGTTTGTAGTTTTATTGGCTGTATATAGCATCGTATCGCGCACACACAGGCAAACATGACCAGATATCACTTGATGACTGCGAGCACTCACTGTCACAATGCTGGCATGATCAACAGAACAGACAAAGGTTAAAAAGTGATCTGCCAGTAATGATCTACCATAGGGAGTCATACAATGTAATAAGAATCAGTAAAACCCATTTATCACGACCCTACACGTAAAGAGCAATGGTTCTGGAGGCAATATTTGAGTTAAACTGTGAATATGGTGGGGGGAGAGGAAATAGGAAGGGCTTCAAGCGATGAGCACACCATGTTCATCATCAACGTGGAAGGAGGGACATGCAAGTTCAGGCCACTGGACAAACTTTTGACAGTTAAATCTTTGCACTAGAAATATGCTGCAACAAGGTACAAGAACAGGCTAAATGGTAACCCATAATAAAAGAGACTACAGCGCTGGTGATTCTGTTGCTAATGCCTTTTTGTACTTTTCGTGCTTCGATAGCAGTCAGAACGACAGTCGGTCCATGTTAATGAGATCAGCTGTCCGTAAATGGAGGACGATAAGACTAGCACAGAAGTTAGCATAATGCATTGCTACAAAACACAGGTCTGGAACAGACAAAAGAGGAATGATATTGGGGACGGACTCGATGGTTGTCTTTCCTGCTATTCTTCCCTCGTCTGTTTCTGCTTTATTAGTTGCTTTCTCCGCACTAGGAGGAGCTCACTGCATGTAAACTCAGAGTATGCTTGCATAAACTTCATTATATTCATTAGGTTGGGAATGGTACAACTTTATTGAGGCAAGTGGAATAAATTGCTAGCATTGAATTTAGACCGTACAGTAAGTAGAGAGTTTTATAAATAGTGCATCCAAGCATCAATGCGTACCAAAAGCTTCACACCCTGCTTTCATTCTTTTGTAGTCCTTTTGCATTCTTTTGTGTATGGCTTTGCATTATTTAGTACATCAAGGTGGTTGGCATCCACTAGCTTTGTATGGAAAACATAGAAATTCTCTACGTGGTCTGTCCGTGAAGTAATGAAACTGGGTCTGGAAAAATTAATTTATTGACCGATCAATACGTATCATTTAAATTCTTCAAAATAGCTTCCTTGGGCTTCGATCCACCATGTCCAACGCGACCCCTACGCTGCAAAGGCTCCCTGAAAGGGCGTCGGCAGGGGGATGCAAAAGGGGCACTTAGCAAGCCACACCAGCACTTGCCCCCCACCCAAGCTACACTAGCGCTCTCCCCCTACCCCAGCCACGATGCAACATGGGTTTGCACTCCCCAAGACAAAATCCTGCTGACACTCATGGCCGTGACCTATTTCAGAGACTCTGTCACAACTAGGTGGATAGCAAGAACACTGTCTAAAAGGTGACCTTTCTGGATTCTCTTGATATTTTGGAGCAGGAAGAAGTCTCCCCACCTCACATCAGGACTGTATCAGGACTGCATCAGGACTGCATCACCCCTGATATGAGCCCTGCAGAATCCTTCCCGTTCCATAAGCTCAAGAGAAGCCAGAACAGTCACCGTTCCAATAGCGTTCCCGCCATCCAACTGGCTGTCGGAGAATTTTTTAGGGAGGTCCTAGCAGCTAACTTTCAGGGAGCCTTTGCAGCATAAGAATCATGTTACTAGTTGTATCTATGCCCAAGGAAACTCTCTTGAAGAATTTAAATATTATGTACTGATTGGATCAATAAATTTTTTGTACCAGACATGACTCCACTACATTACGGACAGACCCTGTAAAGTGTAAACGTGATGCTATAACTACAGTACAGTTCTTTACTTTTCATTACTTAAAAGCACTTAAGTGGCACTAGAGTCAATGACAAGCACATTAAAATGCTCACATTATAGCCTAATTACACCTAACCCACTGCTGTAGCTTAGTGGCTATGGTTTTGCGCTGTGAAGCTCAAGGTTGTAGTTTCAATCCTGGCTGCAGAAGTCAAATTTGGTGGAGATGAAACATAAAAAAGCTTGTGCACTTAGATTTACAGGCAGCTATAAAAGCCCTGGTGGTCAAAATTAACTTGGAGCACAGGTGTTCTTATGGGCAGTTTAATATGCATAAGTTCCGCAAATGAGTGAAGCCTTTTCGGGAAACCAGGATTGCATACTTTGCTAGTGGGATGTCTTTGTGTGTGTTCATTTTCCCCCCCTTTTATGAGGTGACTTTTTCTTTTCTGAAATTACCCAATGTTTGTCAGTTTGATGTCAGTTAATCCAGGCATGAAGGCCACAGCAAAGAGGGCAGGTATCAAACAAAAATACAATGGCTTTCCCCTAGGCAGTTCGAACACTAGATGTCTTGGGGACGCCTGTACCAGACTGTAAGGGACCAACATAAGGTCCACTGGTGTTGGTCCTTCCTAAATGTCCCCTACATTAAGTCCTTCTGTGGCCACTGGTACTACACATGTCCTGTGGTAATGTATGTCTTTAGCTTATAAATGCACAGAATGACAGCTACTTCTTGATGCCTGTCAGAAGATGCCTCGCAACTATTGTGCAGTGCACGCACCTTTCAAAGCCGAGTATCCACAGTGAAACACTGCACATGTAATAGTTATCTTGCTTGTGACAACAGCTTAGATTGATAAAGAACGCTTACTTCTACCTGGCGAGAACAGATTTCTTGAGTGTACTTAGAAAACATGTCTAGTTAACAATTCCTCTCTTCGTACAAGTTTGGAATGTACAGTCATAGAACTCCTAATTTTTTATCTCAAGTTGACACATACACAATAGAAAGAAAAGCTTTACTTCACAAAAAAAGAATTTGTCTCGACCGTGATGTGTTTCTGGCTAAAGTAAACAGAATAATGTCTTGTTCAGAAGTTCGGAAGGCAAAGGCATGGCAGGCATCTTTGATTATGTGATACTCCTTTATTAGAGTTGAGTTGTGATGTAGACGTGTTAAAATGTTCTCGTGTTACTCAAAAACTGCCTTAGTCTCTTTGAATTCACTTATGAGCTACCCACAAAGATTACTCAAACTCTTTGACATTTGGCTGATTTTTCATGTACACAATACCTGTCGGGGCTAAAAACCACATAGCAATAAGCCAATCATGCCTTACACTTCTGCTTATTCCAAACTTGTAAAGAGAGCGATTATAAACCTATTTTATCTAAATGCAGTTAAGAAATGCTATCTTCACCACGCTTTTTTTAATTACCTTTAATAATAATATCTGGGGTTTAACGTCCCAAAACCAAGATATGATTATGAGAGACGCCATAGTGGAGGGCTCCGGAAATTTTGACCACCTGGGGTTCTTTAACGTGCACCTAAATCTAAGTACACGGGCCTCAAACATTTTCGCCTCCATCGAAAATGCAGCCGCCGCGGCCGGGATTCGATCCCGCGACCTTCGGGTCAGCAGTCGAGCGCCATAACCACTAGACCACCGTGGCGGGGCTTTTTAATTACCTTTATCAATGAAGACATTCAGATATAAAATGGCATCCAAATGTCATGTTTTCTGTATATTATTTTCCCCAGGTATTTTTTAAAGGCCATGAAATGTTGTTCAAAGCGCTTTCCAGCTTAACATTACTTACGTTTTTCACTTTTTATAAATTTTTACTGAACGCACAAGGCCCCTTTCCACTGAGCATTCGAACGTTCATGCTTGGTCAGAAAATTCTTTGAATTAGGGGCCTAATACAAGAATGTTATCTGAATGTCAGGACTGCAAACTCAAAATCAACAAAGTAGTATTTGTTCATAAGAATGCAGAAAATTAACCCTTTGTATCCTAGCGTCCACATATGTGGACAAAACATATCAGTGTAGTGCGATCAGGCTAGCCAACGCATTGCCTTAAAAATCGATTTGAAAGGTTGGTATTGCTTCAGAATTTCTTAAGAAGATATATATGTGTCCACTTCTGTGAACAAACAGCAGTACGTGCGCACAGAAAAATGGTGTTGTTCTCAAGTGGCTTGTGTATGCCTACATTTTTTTACAAGTTCCCTCCAAATTCATAAGAGTTCTTAAATAATTCGGCTTTATTCGAGAAGAGGAAGGGTTTATCTTGTTTTTCTGTGAGTTTTGTTGCACTGCGAATAACCAAAGATTTGTAAGTTGAGTTGCCACTGTGGCGTCCATGCTTGTGGACACAAGGCATACAGAGTTCGTGTAAGAAGCTGAAAGAACGGCGAATGGTACTAGGACCCGCTTCGTTGCCAAGCGGCTCTGCAAAAAACATTATCTGTATTATAGGTAAATACGACTTTTAGAAGTTATGTTTACAATTTATTTGCTTTATTCGGGACGTAGATTAAGTGATGAAGATATACATGCCATAATTTTTTAGCTGACTAGCGAAAACAAATGTTCCGATTTGGAGAGCAGCAATGATTAGCGCGTTGAAGCAGAGCCATCAACAAGCAAAGGCCTCTTGAACAATGCTACTGCTGATGATGAAAGTATTCAGTTTGAACGTAATCATGAACGCTTTGGTAATGATGATAAATGACGATAAAGATGATGATGACCACGTTGAAGTAGAGCTGTGGGCACGCAAATGGGCCTTGAACGGTGATAATGATGGAGATGATGAAAGCGTTAAACATGAGGAATAAGGCATTTATGATGGCTACAATGAACGACAATGATGAGAGTGTCGAATCAGAGCCGTTAGCAAGTGGCCACATCAATGTTTATGATGATGATGATGATATTAATGATGAACGAGTTGAACTTATGATGAAGGTGGTGAATATACTAAGTAGTGATGATGATAATAATTAATGCGTTGAAAAAGAGTTGTCTGCAGGTAAAATTTCCATGTACAATGAAGAAGGATGATGCACCCAGCGTAACTGGTGTTCCCAGCGTCCAGTTATGTGGACACTTGTTTTCTTCTAGAACTAAAGCTAAATTTTCCAAGTTTTTGGTTCATTCCCACTCTCGTATGTATTGTTATTACATATACGCAAAAAAAAATATTTACTTGCATTAATGAATTCGCTGTGGGAAACAAAGGGTTAAAGTAGTCAACTTTGGTCAAACAAATGGTGTCTCAGGCTGAAGACAGCATTTCAACAAGAGAAAAATGTACATTTTCCAAACGGCTGAAGCCTACTTGTCCAACCACTATAAATTTGTGTATTGGCCAGTACAGTACATTAATATGTACGTGAATTCTATATGATTGCTTTCAAAAGGTACAGTTCAAATTCATGTGATATTTATTGATCATACTATAATTCATTCTCACATTACCTGTTCATTATTTTACACAGAAGTTTAGTGTTTTTGTGCAAGTTGCCTTTACCATTACTTGTTTGGTACGTGCATATTATTTGTCAGCACAAGAGGATGTTTTAAGCACTTTATTGTTTTGATTCACACTAGCACCTAATAAGAAATGTCCTGCAAAACAGTGACTAGCTGCATTGGCTTCAGAACATATGGTTAAGAGCATTAGGTAAAAATGCATGCATTGAAGTCACAGAAGTTTGTTTAAGAGTTACCAACAAATAAAATGCCTTGTTTGGCGACTACTATTATAAGGTGAAACCTAATACAACTTCTACACTTACTTTAGGTCATACAATGCTGCCTTGACCGCAACAGAAACAGCATCAATCAGGCTTCCACCACATTCTAAGATCTGAAAGAGTACCAAAAATCCACACTGGACATGAAAATCATGAAACTACTTGCAATGACAATGTTAGCATCAAACTGTTACACTGTAAAATCACACTGTTGACATTGAAAAAGCATGATATCAATGCCCTATTTTTTTTGCAGTTTGCCTACTATTCCCTCACTAAAATTTAAATCCCAATGCTGTAATGGTCGTGAAGGTATCAACAAAGTCAGCATGCTGTCCAAGAGCACTGTCTGCCACTTATTTGATACTGATGATTATGAACTGCAAGCTCTACTGTCCCATGTTACTCATTTCTAGTAGCTCATGACATTTCTTGGACAAGATGTCCTCTATTCATAGAATGCATTTGTTGAAGCTCAAGGAGTGGTTCAAGGTACCTAGGAGAAAGCAATTACTAAGCCTCAGCAAGAGACCATGGAGTGTCATTTTTCCGGAAGTTTCAGTGATGATTTACAAATATTATTTCTTATCCAAAGAACTAAAGTGTGCTTGTTTCTATCATTGTGACTCGGGGCCTTTTCATCGATACAATAACCTGAAGGCATATTCCAGTCAGTTGGTCTCTTTAAAGGGTCCCTGAAATGGTTTTTAGAAATAGTGTTACCATTTTGGCTGCAGCATTACCAAATCATTCGCATCATAAAATGAGTGATGTGAATTGTATCAAGGCAGCTACTGGCAAGTGACAATTACCCTCCCTATTAGCACTTTTTTTTCCTCCTCAACTCCGCTAAGCTCTGGATCCACACTGGCGACTGCTGTGCCTCCCACAGTCATAGGTCGCAGCTATTGCCAGCGCATGGTTGAGCTCTATGCTGCCAGATACCACAACACTATTGGCAGCTGTAGTCCGCTAGCCACTCACACTTTCTTCTCCTGTATCCTAATAATCTGCAAACACAAAGAAGTATACGGACAAACTAAAGGTCTTTGACAACAATCACTGTCAAGCATAAATATGGGAATTGTCGTGGCATCATTGGGGTTGATGTAATGGCCGCAAACATGCAGATTCTGGCATTGATCACATAGTAAGAGCCTAATGCTCACTGTACCAATGTGCTGCTGCAACACTGCCCGCCAGCTGCCTCGCACAGGCACACGTTCTCGCAGCTTGACATTTCACTAACTGGTAGGTTTGCAGCCCACAATGCAACAAGGACAATAAATGGCGCTACAGAAAAGAAAAATCGAGAACAACACTGCTTGGGAAGCTGATGTCAAAATGGAGCGCGTTGTAACATAGGCAGATGATGCTTGCTGTCTGTCAGAAGTTGCCAAGTCTAGTAGTAAATAGTGATCACGTATTCTCTTTCTATTACCTCTTCAAATTATAAAATGTTCCAATAATAATGAATATTTGTTCATAGTAAGATGGAAACATAATCCGTGACATCCATGAGACATCAAATCAGATTGTTTGCCCGTGTGATGTCGCTCACCCGTGAAACATGCTGTGGGCAGGGGCAGCTGAAAAGAGTGCCGCTACAATCTGTTGTGATTTGTAGATTTAAAGTCTTATAATAATTTACAAACTTGACTCAGAAAGCTTAAATTGGTCTGCTAATGATCTCAAGGACTTGCTCTACCAGCTAAATGCATTTGTACAAAACTGTCAAAACCATTTCAGCCCCTCTTAGTGAGTTTTCTTTACCTACAGTCCCCTGTAGTTTATACTTTGACCATAACCAACTGAATAACCACTAGGTTATCAGTTTGAAACAGTGCTCTAGCCTGCTTACTAGTGAATGTACATACCAAAACATCCACATAGAGGACCCATGCCTGTTGACCAGGAACAACTGCCAAAGATTTCAGATCAAGGCATTTTGGAGAGCTGTAAGTACGTGCCAAGGCTGATCTGATTTCAGTAGCAATCTCTTCTCCACCTCTTCCTTCAAACAAAGGGTCAGCATTGGCAGTGCTGAAACAATGCGGGCAACTCTAGTAACCATAAATCCCATTTACATTTGCAATGTGACAGCATCATCAACGCTTTTCAAAAATACAATACCACAACAACCTGGAAAATATTAAATATATATCCATGCATTAAACAGTGTAGCTAGTTAATAATACAGTTATCATTCCACAATGAAACATCAAATAAATGCCTCTCTCTTATCTGCTTATCAAATGATAAGCAGATAAGAGAGAAAGATACAAAAATACAGAAAGGTAGACGCAAGAAGGTTAACTGAAATTGAAACCTGATTTGCTTGTGCAGGCAGTACAGGAGACAATACAAAAAATGATGCACAGGACATGGCCCCGACTTTCAAATAACATTTTATTGCTAGCACCAGGCAAATATACCATAACAATTTCAGCACAATTCAGGGTGAAAAAAAGCAATTACATAGCTTCACTCACATTTTAAAAAGTCACATGGAAATTTCGGGCCACAGTCATAGGCAGCACCATCTGAACTTAACAGTTATTCTTCGCCAGATGCCTTATTAGCATTGTTGTGTTCTTTCCAGATGATGCCACCCTTTCGACCACTGAACACAACTGAAATGCAGCCCTTCCTGAAGTTTCTTCAACCTCCTTCGCAATTATAAGTTTACGGTCACTACCAGGGGGGGTAGCCAGAAATTTTTTTTCGGGGGGGGGGCACCTCCTTGATTTCGGAGGGGGCACCTCTTTGAAATGGCCATTTTTCGCTATGTATGCTATGGCGAAAAAAAATTTCGGGGGGGGGCACATGCCCGGTGTGCCACCCCCTGGCTACGCCACCGGTCACTACTATAAGTCAACACACAGCGTGGTGCCTTAAAAAAAAAAGAAAAGAAAAGCTGGATACCAGATGCAACCAGATTAGGAAGGCCAAACTAACTTCAAGAAGTGATACTCCCTTAACAGAACATGAATGACGGTGCAGTATTTGACCACCATGCCTTTCTGGCCACCAGTCAACATATGAAAGTAGTAGCAGTAAATGTTTACAAACCTCAATTTAAAGGAGCACTGACACAAAAATTTTGCACCTTGCTTTTTTTGTTGCAATAGGTAGCTTATGACCCCCTTATCACGGCTGGAAACCTGGTTTGCACGAGTGCGCGACGGTTATTTATTTAGAGACGTTCTTAGAGCGCCCAGTCGCAGTTTCGGTTTCAAAGAGCACCGAGCTAGGCAGGAGCAGCTCCGGTGGCAAGATAAACCCAGCTGGCCACGTGACCACGCAAAACTGTGACGTGGGCGCCACGCGCGAGCGGGCGCCGCACTGACAGCCAGCACAGCCAGCACACGCAAAGCCACAGGCAAGGAGGAACCATGGAGGAAGGAATCGCAGGCAGCGCAAGTGCAAGGCGTGAGCCAGCAACCAGCCAGCACAAACTCGTGACGTAGGTTTGTTTACATTGCCACTGCGTTGATGTCGGCGTCGCGGGGGGCTCCGCATCTCGCTCAGTCGCGCGGCATGCACTTTAAAATTGATTTTAAATATGTTCTAGGCTATATTTGCCCTCGATATTTTGTAGATGTTGTGTATGTGTATGTCTCCACATAAATCTATCTAGCTCATTATCTCGCCTTCAAAATTTTGTGTCAGTGCTCCTTTAACTATACAACCATTGATTAATCTGTTCATTCCTGTTTTTGCTGATATCCATGCTGGATCTACGCAATCTGATTTGTCAAATGCAGTGGGCAGTCACAGCAGCTTTTTTTATCTGTTGACAGTAAATCCTTTAGCACAGAAAAACATATAGCATTACTTTGTGCTTAGTATTTTAAGTTGGGCAATGAATGAGGCTAGTTGGTGTAGTCACAATAACTGCTTTGTACAAGCTTTAAAAATACACACTAAAAAGAAATGCAGACAAGACAGATGTTCAGGGGAAAACGTAGGCTTTTAGTGATAAAAAATTGTGGAACAGGGAATGTCACTAGAGCTAATGCTTCGACAAAAGAACTTGTCAAAAGAGTCTTCCCTTGTCCTTCAAGAAGTCTCCTTGTCGAAATGTTGGCTACTGCGCCATTCTGCGTTCAAAGATTTTTCAACACTATGGAGAATGAGCCCACGTGAACACAAGTGACTACCATCTGCCATCTGCCTATTTGTCAGAGGCAAAAAAGAGGATAATCATCTAACTCTGAGCGCCTCTACACACAGAAGAGAGACTTGACATACATTTTGGAATTCTGTACTTTAAGTACAAATAGCGCTCGTTGTGTCCACTCTTTTTCGTTTGTCCTTGTTTTTTGGCGCTTTAAAGTTGTTACAAAAATGTCTTACAAACTCGCCCAAGCTTCCATGCTCCTGACAAATTTCCAATAACTTCTTGCATTTTCGTATCTAGATTTGTCACTAGCATCTATACTCGGCGACAGCTTTTCTTGACAGCACTGTGGAAGCTACAGAACCAAAGCGCATGCCTGCTACCGCGCCAAAAAAATAGTACCGAAGTTTACTGATAATTTTCTCATTTGCCTTGCTGAAATAAATACTGCTTTATTTATTATGAGACTTAGACAGTTGCGGGAAGTTGTAGGCAAAATACAGTTATCGTTCACCTTACAAGAATGATTTCCTTTCCTTTCCATTTCTTAGACAGCGGACCTTTTCAGCCCACCCGTTTTCCAAAGAAACATGGCGTCCGTGACGTCACTGTGCGGTCGCATAAGCGCTATTTAGTTCTCCAAGAAAAATATACTCGTAATAGGACACTATAATGTACACTGAACAATCGAAACGTTTCTGACATTCATAATTTTCATGTATATGTTTTTTTAAACGCGTTAACGATGCGAGCAAGCAAAACCGAAATCAGCCGCAAGCTGCCGAACTACTTGCGGAGCAACACGAGTGTGAGGAAGCCCCGTCTCCGTAGCCTTCGCTCCAATGTCAAGATAAGTTGTCGCCGAGTATAGGCACCCACACGCTGGCAGTATAAAACTCAGGAGAGAATACTAAGCTTTGGCTCAGCCCAACATAGAGAGAGGCTACTGCATACAGTCAGTTGGAAAATGCATCCACAAGGTTCAATAAAGCATGACTTTTCATGATTATGGGCTCGTGTAGAAAAGGTCACCCAAGTGGTAATTTTGTCTTGATAGGTGGACATATGCTAAAAAACTCTAGAGAACTAAAAAGAAAAGCCTACACAAGAAATTGAAAACATACACAAAAAAACATGTTATTCTGCCATACCTACAGTGTTTCAAACAGATAAAAAGAAGGGCCAACTAACACAAAGTAAACATAGTGTTTCTAATTTTTAGCTCCTAAAAAGTGTGAAAGTCAACAGACCATACGAGGTATTTAAAATAAGAGCTACTCAGATTTGTAGATTCCCGATATGCTGTGGTGCACAACATACCCCTAACCTTTTAGTACTTGAAGGCAGTATGCAAATGAGCACTGCCTACACAAGCCGCTAAAAGAGAATCAGTAAAAACTTTGCAGCAGGCCAGATGAGCGATGCTTAGCACACATGTAAGGAAGTACACTTTATGTGCAGTTTAGTGGTACAATGATTTCCCATTAGAAAGAAAATGTGACAGTATATACAACTTCTTCAAATGGTTTCAGAGATGTCTTACAAACTAAGGGAAGATGAATGTGCCAGCAGATGTGAGAGTTCGAGGGATGCATAAATGTCCCACTTTCACAAAATTTAGCCGAGTGCATACATCCAAAGTATAAAAAAAGAATTATCTTGCCCATTTGCACCCTTACTGGAATTCCCCGGGTTTACTGACATTATCCATTTTGTATTGTTTATTTTATCTCGAAGCTCCTCGTTTATTTTTCTTTCTTTTTTTTTACCCTTGGTGAATGGCTCGGTGAACCAGTAGCTTCTTTTCATCCATCGTGTCCTTCGTAACCTTAACGTGTATTTCTGAAGTCTAAACAATAGTCATTGCAGTGCTTAGTGTTTTTAAGACGGCTCGAAGTTATGCTACACCAAATTAGCTTTATCCCCCCCCCCCCCCCTTTTTTTTTTTTACTTACCAATCCACAAAGAACTCAACGCGGCCTAGATGTGGAGCAGAGGGATCAGGTGCATCAAGTTCTGCCTTGATTCCAACTAAGATGTCAGTGTTTGCCTGCAAGGTCAGAATGTTAACGGCTGCTAACTGTAAGGTGTCATGCAGGTTGCAGTTAGGCAACGTAGAAGCTAGGATAAATATGAAACAACGCGGACATCCACGTGTTGTTTCAGGGCAGTACGAACCAGCCTGACGTGTGAAGATCCACTGCAGTTGGACACTAGGCCAGTTTCTAGTTCCAGGAATCGGTACTCCAGACAACTGCGACCATCGCAGCGCAAGTTTTCCTGCAAGCCAGTGGAACCATTTGTGACGATGGACTCAACGCATTAAGTTACGCTTCTGTGCAAAGCAATAGTACATATTCACGCTCGTTAAACTGCACTACTACAGAACAAAACGTACTTGTATCCCATGGACAATGTAGATTTTCTCTGCTTCACTTATGAGTATATCAGACATTGTCACAAAAGTTCAAGTGCTATTTTCAGCTATGAGTAAATTTAGTTTGCAAACAAGTTCTTTTCTTTCTTTCGTTCCGTTTCGAAAATTCGTCGGCGGTAAGCCAGCGCATGGGGAATACGAAGGCAAGAAACTCGTGCGCCTACAGTTACACATGCGTGCACTTCATGAATGCCGCCATGATAGCAGGATAGCAGCCCGTGCTTTGTAATCCCGCACACAACTGTAAACAGATAAATATTTGCTGAACAAATAATGCTACGGGTTGTATTTCCATTTTTTTAAATCTTTTACGTATTATAAATATATAATAAATCTCAAACGCTTAAAATACGTGAGCACTAAATACGTGATTACACTCAATGTGTTTTTAAAAACATATTTCTCGCTTTCGTTGTAATTAAATTCAATTATTTTACAAAACTTAGTTGTTTAAGTTAGCTGCAGGTATAAAGTTGTTTTTTTACAATGTTGCTATGGTAGTAGGCGTTTTGTGGTCCGGCAATGCGCAGTCGCTCTGTCACTCGTATGCGTGCATCAATTTTGTTTAAGGATTCGTATTTTGTTACATATATTAGGAATACGACATGCTTTCAATAAAATAGCTGTGTGAAGCATTGTCGCACCATGCTTTCTTCAAGATACGGCCGTCGCTTACTGCTGCGTGAAGGTGTGACCGTGTGACGTAATGAGCAGACGAATATGGCACGGCAGGCAGTAGAAGAGGCCATCGAAGTCACTGTTACCGCGATCAAGGACGTTGCTGTTCGATGCCTAGACCCAAATTTTTGGAGAAGCTGTACAGCAGCGCTGTGCACGAGCGACTCGGAACCTTTCGTGAGCGCTCTGGTGAAACACATGCACAATATCGCTGCAAAGTACCACGAATGTGAAGCTCGCTCATCTACCAATGCTGACAGAGAAAATCCGCATTTCGATTGCCTATCGACTACAACCGTTGTTTTTGAGTCTCAGTCATCGCCAGAGGACCAAGACACATCCGACTCCGGTATTGCGAGTTCGCAATCCTCCAACGATCTCTCGGACACTCAGCAGTCACAAGGAAGCCAATCGTCTTCGTCATTATCACCTCCTGAATCGGGAAGCTCCGACTTCGATGATCTGTTAGATTTATGACGACACTTACTTCAACAGATACTGAACTAGTACACCGTCATTTACACCCTACCTTACAGCCGCTGCAGAGTCATGATGAAGAACACAAATTGAATGCATGTGTATTCAAATACATTTTATTGTATTTTGTTAGCTAATGCTTCGTGTGGTGACTCGTGCCCAGGTTTCTCGTGGACGCCAAGCATGGTGCGGGTCTCGGTAACTGTAACAGTAAAGACAAATGATATTTCAAATGAGAAAATCTCTGCCAATGCAACAGCCTTGAGCAAACTTCGCATACAGCACATATGAAAAAGTATCGGCTAGCGTTCTTATCCAGCATTAACGCAGCAACATTGCAAGCGGACGCTTGGAAGGGCACTACGAGGCCTTGAAAAACTGAACATCGACGTGTTTTACCTCTGTTCTGCATGAGTAGATACAGTCGAAAAACAGAAAAGTACAGAAGCAGAGCTGTCTATCCAATCTTTAGCACTGCACGCTCTGCATGTTCAGCACCCACCCACATGGTTGTACAGTACACTTGCACCTTGCTTGCGAATCTAGAACGTATTCTAGGTTCGCACGAAAGGAAAATAGCTCAAATGAACGCTAGTAATCGGTCTAATCGGTTTGCTTCGTCTCTTGTATAACTTCCGACAGATAAATCTCGATCCAAAAGGGCAGGTAACCCTATCGTCATTTCCCAACATCAGCTTTGAGGTACGGGTTAATAAGCACATGTATGAAAGCTACTTACGTTAATCTTTGATTCCTCTGTACTCCCTGAGGTGAACAAGGACCCAAGCTGGGTAAGCGAAAATGGAGGTTACGATCACAGAGATGTGAATCGCCTTTTCGGGGGCCGACATCTTGATGCCTTTCGGCAGCGAGACCGAGTACGCATTCACCGACGACGAACGGGTCTGCATTACAGCGCTTCGAAAAACGCTGGTGGCCTTTCGTAGAGCACCATTCATCTTCAGTCCTTGAGTTTACGCAGTCGACAAGAAATACGCTGCCCGCAGAGCACGGGGCGACGAAGAACGTTTCAAGGTGGTTGAGGTGATCCCTGTGATGCGCAGGCGGAGTGGCCAGTGGCTGGCTGCGGCAGTGGCTGCAGCAGCGGCTGCAGCGCCGCGAGTCGACGCCGATCTCCGCTAGAGGTAATCGTCGTAAAAAATTTTTGTGCTCATCGCTTCAATATTTTTGCTCAACCATTGCAGCGAAATTGAAATTACGGCCTACTTCATATAACACTTCAGTGTTCTAATGTGGTGGCATTGATGTGACGCGTCAGCCCCAAATCTCAAAGGCTATGCTTTTACGCATAGAGTTTCATATGTTTTTTTGCGATAACGCGTCATGGCCATCATGTTGATGTGATGCGTGTTTATATAGTATTAATGAGAACTAACAGACAAAGATGCCAAGGAAAGTATAGGGGATGCTATTAGAAGTAATTCTAATGTAAATGTGAAGAAAGAAAAGTGGACGAAAAGATAACTTGCCACCGGCAGAGACCGAACCTGCGACCTACGAATAACGCGTCCGATGCTCTACCACTGAGCTATGGTGGCGGTCATCCCTCCGTCCACTTTATATGTGTATTAAACGTGTGTATATATGTGTATTAAACGTGGGAGCGTCAGTCAGCGCCGCCTGTTGCCATTACGGCGAGTGTGGAACACTTTTTTTGCCTGTAGGCGTCACGTAGTACGTGATCTTAATACGAGCTGGCAGCTGACTAATAATCCCATGAATAATCCCTCGCATACTCCCTGAAGGCATCAAGTCTGCCATATAGTGTGACTATTATAATGTGGCGATACTACAGTAGAAGGGGCAGTGCATGGATGGAGCAGTGGAACAAACAAAGCGCCAACAGGCGATCGTAGCGGAGGCGCTGTCGTCGCTGCATGGCTGCATTTGACGCGCGACGCGCGCTTGTCTTGCTTATCTGGCGGGCTGTCTGCTTGTTTTGGGGGTGGGCTTTCATTCGCCAGATTAGCATGCTGGTTTGTTAAGGTGTCATTAGAACAGACCTTAGAAGCCTCACCAAACGCGAAAATTGACCGTCGGCGTCAACACGAGTGATGCAAAAGCTAATCACGTGATGACGTCATCATGACGTCACATGTTGCTGAAAGTTGTGACGTCATCATTATGACATCGTCGCTTGGTTGAAGGTGGGCTGATCACGGAGACAGTGTAAAACCAGGTGATGTGTATGGAAGCTTCCAATGCCTCCGATCCTTGAGGCAGTGCAATGACATGTTAGTAGCAGAAAGCTTTTGGAGTGAGCGGGGGAGGATCAATACATCGATTGAGAAGACAAAGAAGAAAATGGCTTTCGCCCGCGAGTCGTCTTAGGCGAATTTATAAGGGGCCCTGGGAGTTTTCTGGCAATCTTACGAACATTATGATAAGCTTTAGAAGAAAATACTTCGTTAAATATGTGGCACAACGGACTACATAGCACTTTCCTTTAAAGGGGTACTGACACAAAAACTTTGGCCTCGCGTTTTTTTGCTGCAAAGTGTTACTGGGGGGCCTGTTAGTCATAACACGGCACCTCGTTTGCTGCAGCGCGCGACAGATATTTAATTACAGGCTCCTCATTACCGACCAGTTTCAGTTTCGGTTTGAGAGAGCTCGAAAAACGACAAGCCGCCGGGTGCAACTATCACCACCTAGCGTGGCGCAGCTCTCGGTCACGTCAGCACACAGAACTGTGACGCACTTCCGCACGGTCCGCATCAAGAAGTCCTTTCGAATAGGAAACGGGACAGCAGTGTCGCCAAACACAAAACTTTCAACGCGTGCGCCGCGGCCACGGACTCGCGACCAGCTGCCGAGAAGTATAGACTGCTGGAACAAACGCGGCAAAAGAAAAATGGCGGCTATGACGTCATCATAACTTGTTGCAGCGTGGCCACATGAGGGAAGTACGGGGGGTCACCTCGGGTCACCTCTGATGGTGTCAGTAGCGCGTGGGAGTCGATCGCTCACGCAAACTTCAAAATTAATTTAAAATACCTTCCAAGCTATATTCGCTGTTGATATTTTGCAGATGATATACACACGTTCACGGGAATCGAACCCGCAGGCTGTCTCGGCAGCGAAATTTTGTGTCAGTACCCCTTTAAAATCCTCGTAGCTGGGCAGTGTGCTAGAATAATAGTGGGTGTCATGGCCAGCCGCCTGATAACATGTTTGATGTCATCTTCAGTTATGTCGCGTAGGTGAAAATTGTCGTCTACGAAGTGGGTATATGAGTAGGGAGCTAGCTCGCAACAGTGAAAACAACATTCATTAGAACAGACAAGAAAGCCAAGGAAAGTAGAGAGAGATGTTATTTGCCAGCTCGTAAAAAGATCACGTGCTTTATGACGCCAGCAGGCAGAAAAAGTGTGTTCCACCAACATCCACCGAAGCCTTTGGTTCCGCACTCGCCGTCATGGCTACTATACTCTGTTTCACCACTACCGTTCAGCACTGTCAAAGCTACGAGGTGTGAACAAGCCATACGCTTGCGCAGGAAAACATAGATACAGATATAACTGCCTTGCAATTGGCAAGGTTGGGACATTTGCCCTTCTTTACCATCTGCTTCGGCACATCAATAAGTAATTTGTTTATTCTTCATCGCATTTACGTCGTATTTCTTTAATTGTTGTATCAGTAACCGTCGGTAACTGTGGTTAAAATCAACATGGCAGCGCCCATGCGGACGCGACCACCCGCTTCAATCCGAACTTGCCCTTGAGGCTCGTCCAAAGCGCTCACAGTAACAAATGAATGGTGTAATGAGCTATCGCTTTGCGCCATCTCACTATCAGGACAAAGCATCATGTACGCTTTGTCATTATTGGCGAGATAAGCTATTGCTTTAACCACGCCTGCTAAGCCTAACGCGCCGAGAATTTGATAGCGGTTCATGGAAACAGCGCAATGTAGTCACGAATACATTGCTGCCGAAGCTCCAAGACATAAATCTAAAGCAAATACAAGGCGTCTGTTTGGAACTTACGGGACACAGAACGCACGATGACGACGTTATAAACTCGAGGCGGAGAGCAGCAGCCTCGATGAGTGCAGCCATGTTCTATTTTTTTCTGCTCTACCGTCTGCTCGATGAACGTGTGCGCGCAGACGCCAGGGGGATGCTAGCAGACGACGCGGCGCGGATGAATACATGTGGAGGGGCTAATCGCCCTTCCTATTGGCTAAGGGACCCTGTAGCCTCCACAGTGCTGAAGGGAACTTCTGAAACAGAGTATAGCGGCGCTGACTAACACTCCTACGTTTAAATGCACATATACCTCATAAAGTGGACGGGTGGATGACCGCCGTTGTAGCTCGGTTGGTAGAGCATCGGCCGCGTTATTCGAAGGTCGCAGGTTCGGTCCCTGCCAGCGGCAAGTTATCTTTTTGTACACTTTACGTTCTTCACGTTTACATCATAATTGCCACAAATAACATCCCCTATACTCCCATCGGCTTTGTCTGTTAGTGCTAATGAATATTGTGCTTAACAAACAAAAACGAGCCCTTCAAATTCCCCTTCTTTCGCTCATATATTCAATGGATTCGTTGTCACCGATGCCAGTAGCATCTTTCACTATTCTTGGTAGGTAGGTAATAAACTTTATTAATCCAGCGAGAAATTGCTGGCCCGGGCTAGGCCTCCAGGGGCCGTCGTCCGGGGAACATCGAGTGAGGTCCTCGGCGATGGTCCTGGCTCGCTGGACAGCCCAGAGTTGGTCCACCGGATGTGGGCTGAGAAGCGCGGCTGTTGCCTTCATTTCTCCGAGTAAGAATATCATGTCAGACATCTGTGACGTCAAACGCGCAGTCGTGTTTTGCCAGTGGGCTTGGCGCACGGGTTTCGAGAACATATGGACTTGTAAATACGCACCTGATGATGATGATGATTATGCTCCTTCTTATCTTGTCGTCGTGATGCATCGATCCTCCTCTTCCCCTTCTCCTTACATCAGTGTAGAGAAGCAAGCTACAGCTCAGGTCAACCTTTCTGCGAATAACCTTCTCCCTCTCTTTAAATTTAAATTTCCGAAGTCTGCAGCGAGTCTAGCTAAATATCCTCTGGCCGAAATGAATCTTTGCGAAAAAGAGTACAAACGCGAACCAAACTAGGAAAAAAGAAAAGGTTGCGATACGGTGCGATAGCGCAGGTGTCCTCACAAGTGCAAGAAATTGCAGCCGTTTTTACTTCATATCTATGAATCGAAATGGCGGATATACTCTACGCACGGTACTTTAGATCATGTGTATATTCGATATTTTAATAAACTATATTCGGGGGTCATTTTTCTGTCCTATATCATGATTCTTCGGACACCCGTATAGTTTTATAACAATTCTCTTCAGCTTTCCGATATTTAGAAATTTAGAAAGCTTTAACTCTGTTTGTTTCAAGATGGCGTGCATTCTTAATGTTCATCATAAAACAGTGTGCCGGATTTTTTTGACGCTCTTTTCCCATTAGTTCTTTATCTCATTCCCTGCCCGAAGTGAGAACACGAAATACCAAAATGCGTCCAAACACGTCCCCCGAATCTTGCCACCGGTCGTTCAATCCCAGCAACCACGCAAGGTTGCGAAAGAGAGGCCAAATGCCATCTGTCATGATCTGCAAAGTGGCGCTTATCTTCACGTAAAGAGACTGCATGGGACACTTCTCATTGAGTGCAAGGGGAGAAATGAACTTTATTGTTTGAAGAGGCTCCTTGCACTTGAGCCCTAAGGTGGATTCTGTTTATTTTTGGACGTACTTCAAAGAACCCTGACAAGGGACATTTTCTATTCGGTTTTCACCTATCAGTGCTGAAGATCCCCCGTGGGCTGGTACACTCTAAGAAAACGTCGAGTATTTTGGGAGTATTTCCACTACACAACAATAATCGTCATCTGGCTTGCTCACGTTTCCTCTCTTGAAAACCCGGCTCCCGGCACATTCCTATCAAGAATGCTATGTCACGCCGATAACGCGCGCGGCGTTCGTGACCGGGAAGTGCCGGGACGGCGGTGATAACGCCAGGAAAGTACGCGGGGTAGATGGCGATTATAGTTGTGTAGCAAAAAGACACCCTTTTTACTCGATTATTTCTTAGAGTGTTGGATTGCGCCAGAGGCTGTGACCGAACGTGCTGTTGACGAGTAGATACGAAGTTTTCGCACTTTCCTAATCCTTACGCAAGAACGAAGGCAACATAGGCATCGGCGGGAGCGAGCTTCCAGAGGAGGCCTCTCATCGTCTACCTTGGTGCTGTGGCGCGTTTCTACAAGTTTGAGAACATTGTGTCATGCGATTCAGCACGTTTAATTGCTGAATGAACCTTCCACTTGCTCTGAAAGTGGTTCAAAACATTATTCTCCAACATTATCACTCTGCTGATGTGGTTGTTAGTAAAAGCTCTGGCATTTGCAGAAGTCTTGAGCAAGTTCTTCATTGGAATCGAATCTCCAGTGCGTCTGTTGTGATGAGTCATTTTTTTCTTTCTGCGGACTAGCCGAATTGCGCCGAACAAGCGCGCTTCGATTAAAAACTACCGGGCACCCAAGCCCCACATTCTCGGCAAGTCTCATTACTTTCTTGATCTTAACGCAAAAGGTCATCTGTTGGGCCGACACTGCTGACTTTACGGAGTGCTCGCCTACCAAGGCTGGCTGCATGACGGAATGCTCCCTTTTTCTTCCGTGCACTTTTTGGACGCCCACCGTGGTGCGCCTTTAAAACATGCGCTCGCTTCGTACGCTGCTTGCATTCGTTTTTGCGCGTCTCAAGCTTCAGATTAATGACAAAAAAAAAAAAAAAAGCAGCGATAATGTTCCTGCATGGTAAAGCAACAGAAAACTATATACTTTGCCTGTAACCAACGCCTCCTCTATTTTATCAATGCCAGCCAAATGCGCCCGTTCCAGCCGTTCACCACCTCTCCTCTAGCCCTTTCTTACTCTCGCCCATCGCCTAGCCTTCGCGTGTGCTTTGCGGTCATGGGGGGAGAGCACCCTTTATGTGGTACCTCACGACGGAAATCATATGAAGTAATTTTATGTTCAGTTGTGTACAGATCCGTGGGGCGGCGTCTTGCATCCCTCGTGTTCACTGTGTTGGCCGGTCACGCTGGCTCTGTAAGAGACACGGTGTTTTGAGATAGCGCGTCTCCGTTCGTGGTGCTATGCGGGCAACCAATGGGGACGCATCACGCATTGCTTCGAGCTACAAAGAAGGAGCACGAAGGAGCAAATCTGACAGACGCATGATATTGGAGAGGGAAAACGCGTCTATCGCATCTCCGTGGGAAAGCGCTCGGGCGCATGAGTGACGCAAGCAGCCCTACCCTTTATACAGCGTCGCATCACGACCACTCCCTGAACTAAAGCGGACCGACGGCTATTAAACTGCTACAGCTTTCCAAAATCAATTAAAGCGGAAATTCCCTTCAGTAAGATAGACACTAAAGGCCCAGCTTTAATTCTGGGAGACTTTAACGCGCCTTGCGTCTTCTGGGGATACTCACAAGATTCTCCCAAAGGGAAGCAACTCAAGGAAGCCTTGGAAGACACCGGTTTTACTCTTCTTAACACGCCGGAACAATACACAAGGATCGGTGGCGTGAAGCAGAATAATACATCGCCGGACCTCACGTGGGTTAGGCACCTACCAAAAGGTACGCACTGGGACACATGGCCCGACAATATTGGCAGCGACCACTTACCAATTGTGAGTGCCTGGGGCGGAATATTTTCTCAGGCAAAGGATGGTTCCTTTATCGACTGGGATAAGTATCGGTCCTATATGGACGGATGCCCAGAAACAGCCACCCTTAACGAACTTACAGAATATATACGAGAAGCGACACGGAAGGCAAGCAAAACCTACAAGAAAGTTCCTCAAAAGCCTGCGCCCTGACAGGCACCTCCTCAACATATGGGAGGCACGCATAGCTGCTTTACATTCATACAGGACTGAAAAATCAGCACGCAATCGTCTGAAGCGTAAGCTTCTCACAAGACAAGCGTCAAAGTACGCGTGCAAGCTACGTAGGCAGCAGTGGCAGGATTGCTGCAACCAACTACACGGTCGGATGAATAATCAAAGACTATGGAACATTGTGAAATCATTGGAAGGCCGGGGGCAAAACTCGAACAGCCGCTGAAAACCTTTGTTTGGCTTTCCACTCACCAGCACGAGCCACACCGCCGATACGTGTGCCAACACATTTTTTTCCACACCCGGCAAGGGATCCGGAGTATCCAAAATGACCAGAGGAAAAGCAAAGCAACGACATCATGGATGCTCCTTTCACAACCCAAGAACTTATGACAGCACTAAAGGAGTCAAATAGTAAAACAGCTCCGGGTCCTGATATGATTACATACAAACAATTACAGCAATTGACAGAAAACCAACTAATCCCTGTTCTTGCCATCATCAATCAAGCATGGGAAGACGGCAAACTTCCTAAAGAGTGGAAACATTCCAACGTTATACCTCTGCCCTAAACCAAACAAACCTCCTACGATTGCAAGTAACCTCCGTCCCATTTCATTAACTTCAGTAATTGGAAAGGTGATGGAGCGAATGGTAAACAAACGCCTCACATGGATCCTAGAAAATGGCGAATACTGTCATTGGACCCAAACTGGCTTCAGACCTCACCTGTCTACGCAGGACACACTCCGGCGCCTATACGTGGATGTAATAAAAGACCCCTCACCATACTGGCCGAGCACTATTGTAGGTATTGACGTGAAGAAGGCCTTTGACTCGGTGCCCCATGATACTATACTGCGAGAGCTCTCAGAACTGCCTGTTGGTAGAAGGCTATACAATTATGTTCGGAGTTTTCCTGCAGAACAGGACCTTTTCTATATAAAAATAGGCTCAATTTACCAGTGAAGCATATTCAAACAAAATCGGAGTTCCGCAGGGAGCTGTTATCTCCCCAACGCTCTTCAACATAACAATGCGTCCGCTTGCCTATCTCCTATAAGTGAAGTCCAGCACATCTCGGCGGGAATCTATGCCGACGATGTTACAATATGGATCTAACGTGCGAGACATCTCTACGCAACAGCAGCAACTCCAGAAAGCAATTGATGTTATCACTAATTTCCTTGACAGAAAACAAGGTCTCCAAGGTGTCACCAGAAAAGACCGAGTTTGTAGTTATCCTCAAACCCACAAACCACAGGAAGCAGCAGTTTATTCGAGATAAAATCCAACTTGCTGTACGAAACACAAGCGTACAGCGCAAAGAGCACATCAAGATTTTAGGTATAATATACCAACAAAACGCAAAGTCCACCCAATGGGTAGAAAAAGTGCTGCGCACGACGAGACAGACGACAAGAGTGCTGCGAAAGTTGACAAATAGTGCCTGGGGCCTATCCGAAGGTCAAATTAAAAGGCTTACACAAGCGCTTGTCCACTCAAGGTTGCTATATGGACTACCCTTCCTTCCACTGACGCCGACCCAGCTTGATAGACTTGAATGCATCAACAAAACATGCACCCGCATCGCCACAGGGCTACCGAAGTACGCCAAGGTCGAAGATCTGCACGGAACAGGTCTACTTCTTCCATTAGGTGACTATGTAGAGCCTTCACTGCAAGCCCAAAATGAGCGCCTCAAGCTAACCCGCGCGGGAAGGAGCCATCAGGAAGCGAGCTAGGTCTAAGCAATGAAGACTTACCTCGAATTCTACCCACCATTCCACCATGGGAAGATATTACCGTAACAGACAATCGGCCGCTTCCAAAACATATGAACCAAGCCTCGGACAAACAGAGAAGGGCTTACTACGCTCAGCGGCATATTGAATACCTCGAAAGTATATACCTGACGAAGAAGACATCATCTACACGGATGCCTCATGCACTCTAGAAGGGTCCAACACGGGGGGCATTTTTGAACCTGAGAACAGGGGAAGCATCCTCATTCTCTATTACGCAATCTTGCTTGTTGCCCGAAGCAGCCGAAGGGCTCGCTATTTCGGAAGCTCTAGCCCACTACACTAAAACAGGATCGTCGCCCAAAGCTATTCACATATTCACAGATTCGCAGCATGTGATTCAAACACTCCAAACCCGCAGTAAGCTACCAACATACGCCAGGCACATCCTGCACTATGCCGCCCAACTTCAAGAACGATCCATCCGGGTAAGAATTCATTGGATTCCTGGACATACCAATATACCGGGGAACGAGCTAGTTCATCAACGAGCCTTGCAGCATCAAAGCAAGGAACAACTCGGGGATGACAGCTCGAATCAGACCGCAACGCTTATCCAAGACGACACCCATGAAGCCAACTACCGAGCAAAAGTCCAGCGCCGGCGAAAATTAAGGGCTAAGTTAGAGGAAGCTACAAAATACGATGCCCCGCCACCAAGATCCACCCGCCTCTACGAGGTCACACTCAGAAGATTGCAAACGCGAAGCTTCACAACAATACCAGTGCTTCACAAGATGGACCCGACAAAATTCTCTGACCCCAACTGCGACCACTGCCAAGCGCCAGCAACGACGGAGCATATCCTCTGGGAATGCCCAGTTCACGAAGCAAGCCGAGCTGCTTTTATGAAAAACGCCCAACGTAAGCTGCTGCACCTACAGCAAGACATGGAGGACACTACCCTCTGGATACTCGAAGACCCCCCTCATCAGATCCAGGCTGAATATATGGTGCAATGCCTTGCGCACGACAGCCATCCCCTGCCGAGCAATAACAAGCTCACCAGCTTGAGAAGATCACCTGTTATCGCGTTTTTCTTTTTTCTTTTTCATTTTTATACCATGGTGCTGAAGCCAACAAGCGAGAGCACATTGTACATAGTCAAATAAAGTTTTCAATCAATCAATCAATCCCATTGAGGAGCGAGCGTTAACACGGGCATTGAAAAAAATAGAGGAGGCGTTGCCTGTACAATCGACAAGCGTGCCCGCGCTCCGGCGCAGGGCATAGAGATGTTGGAGGGCACAAGTAACGACGATCAAGCTTTCTTTCGTGATGGTGGTGACTACGCGATGGTGGTGACTTCGTGATGGTGGTGACTTTACTAGAGAGCTCTCTTCGTACTCTCTGCGTACCTATGTAAGCCCAACCACAAATGCCTTTGAAGCGTGGAATTCGATTTTAAGAAGAAGAAAAAAAAAGGGGGGGGGGGGGGCGCAGCTTTTGTGGTTGGCTGTACATTTCTGTACATGTTTTTTCCTTCACGGCATGAATACCAGCTCTTAGAAGTTTCAGAAGACAAAATGCGTCATCGGGAACTTTTTATTATTTCAGAACGGTTTATACACGTCTACACACTACCGAAACAACGAACAGAAAATACGCACATACGTGTATAGAAAAGCATCATGCCTTGCTGCCACATCTGTCAATGGGCCCTCTTGATTCTTGGAATGTTACGAAAGGTATAGGTGGGTAAATGCTATGTTACCTTGGCACGTGATCTTAGCGTTGTACCTAGACACTAGAATGTTGTTTCATACTCTGCGAAGAAGGAACTATGTACACTTCGCGCGACACGCACGCGGAAAACAGAGATGTGGGAAGAAGCGCTTTCATAAATAAGATCAAGCTCAAGAATGAAAACAGTCAGGTACCATTCAAAACCATCCTTAAGAGCATAACACTGCAGGAGGCCAAAATGAGTGAGACGACAAACACACGAGAACAACAAAAACGTGACAACGCCTACAAAGCTTCACCACGTTTGACTTTCACATACTGACAACATTACCAGCATTTTTAATGCGGAAACCGGGACATACATTTTGATATATCACAGCAACAGTTAAGAGCTGCGTTTCTTTTTCACACAGGTGTTGAAGTAACAAATGCATGGGGTATGCCGCGCAGATGACGTTCGTTCAATGAAGCGAACTCAAAACGAAAATCAGCTGCTTGTTGTTGTTGTTGTTTTTCATAAATGAAAAGCTACATTACTTGTATACGTATAAAAAAAAAACGTGACCGCTAAGCAATCTCGCAAACCTGGTCATATGATTTTTCTACGAAAAGGAAGGGGGAGGAAAGAATTCTCACCTGGCTAATGGGCTAGTGACCACATTGTAGCAAATACATTACAAAGCAAAAAAAAAAAAAAAAAGACTCAACGAGTGGCTGCTGGATGGCGTTGTTCGCATCGTATTTATGCCGCCACGTTAGTACAAATAAGATAGCATAAAACATGCGCAAAACTAGTCAGGCAATACATTTAGGCAGGTGCACTACGTGATGCACTAAAATCTCATTTCAACGAATGTGCCTGCTCATTTCACTTTTCATGTTCTGGTTGCCTTTCACTTATATTAACTTTATCAAACAGCTGCTTGAAGTGCTTTGCAAACCGTTAAAGTTAAAGGGGTACTGACGCAGAGATTTCCGCACCTACGTTTCGGGGTCCATGCGGGTTCCCTCTTCTTATGTAACTCGTATGAATCCCGAAAAGTCGTTCTTATATATATTTTTTTTATTATGACTCTTAGCTTTAATAATGCCATGCAGCTCTCTCAGCAGAATACTTTATCAAGCAATGCAGATTAGAATAAAGTCTGCGAGGCTGAAAGCAACATAATCACTTATGTAAATACACTACGGTATGGTTGCAATTTCTCATTCATTACTCCTTTCATTGGGCAATAAATTACTGAATTATAAAAGATCAGGATTGGAGAAATTGGTCTATTTGGTAGACCTCTAATCCAAAGGCTATTTTCATGGTAAAAAAAAAAATACGCGAAATGGAGGCTCGGTACGACAGTTACGACACCTCCATGTTACCGTTGCCACGTTACCTTATTCAGATATAACGCGAGGCTACAACGTCACTGACGGCAACCGGCGAAGCTTCAGTTGAGGTGGGTTCGCCTCAAGCACGCAGAAGTTACGTAATGGTTTGCAGACTGTGGCATACACGTTGCGACAGCGGCGCGACCTTCGTTCAGACAAGTTGCGCGAGACGGTGGACTTCACAGACATTTTCACTGAACACAAACTCAGCATATGTCACTACGCACGCCGAATACGACTTGCTGAATGCATTAAAGTCCTCTGGGAAAGGTTTTCTAAACTAATGGCGGCAACCAGGCCCGTAGCCAGGAATTTTTTTCCGGGGGGGGGGGGGGGGGGGGCACTTGTTGGAGGCCTTGAAAAACACCTATTTTCATTATTTGTCCTCGGTAAAACACCCCCTGCATCCGAATTTTGGAGAAAGGGGGGGGGGGGGGGCTAGGGCACTCTCCCTGACTACGGGCCTGGCGGCAACATTCAGCTGGCCTTCGTTTCATTGTCCTCAGCAACATTATTGTTGTTGTTTTTTTTTTCAACTTCTCGCGGATTACGCGGCCTACGACCCAGTTATCACACTGGCGATAATCTGCATGTTAATAGGCAACATGTAATGAAAAGAAAAGTCACACGTAAGGAATTTACTCAGAATATGTGTGCCATTGCTTGCCACACGACTGCTATATGGTCTCTTGCGACACCACTCACTATTTTATAATCAGCCATTGTCTAAACCCACGAGCTCCGTCGGTATAGTGTGCGTGGCGCTCGCTCATATTTCAAGTGCCGGCGTGGGACAGAGGGTCTGTTAAAGCGAACCAAACCAGTTACCACAGTCCACTAAAGCGCTATTCTCGAACTTAAGGGAAGAAACAGAGCTTGCATCGAAGCAAGATCACTTCGAGTGTAGCCGAGTTAGGATGCAGAGCCGCTTTCGCAACGTTACCCACGCAATGCAAGTGACGACTAGCAGGCTCTCACCATATACTGTGGTAAAGAACTCTTGATTTATTTTTAAAGAACCAAATCCACACCTATTATCACGAAGAAACACACTGCATCTGACGCAAAATATGTCACGCATAGAGCAAAATCTGCAAGACAGGTATGGCACACACGTTATACGAGTATAAGAAATATCGCCAGAAGTGCATTTCTGAGTGTCCCTGAGTGTCTACCCCGATAATGTTAATAAATGCACGCTCAAACAACCTTGTTCACGTGTGTTCAAGGTTATAGTGTTCATTTCCCGTATTCTCGAAGCAGTTCGTAGACGCTGGAGCGGCTTGTAAGAATTGATGCCGACCAACCGCGCTAAAGAACGCAATGTGTAGGCGCCCGTAAACAGCAAACAGTTATCACAAACGAAAACCTTTATAATTTTGTTCTTTCCCATTATATGTGCGGCAAAGTACGCTCCAACGTATGCCTTGATCCATTCATGTCGCGTAATTTGCGTGACATAGCGGCCCGTATTATCACAATTAATGCTTAAGCAAATGAGCGAAACCAATTGCTAAGCCTGTACAATTATTATAGTGCACAAGTGTACACTTTGTGGCAATTTAAAACAACATTGGTAATGAAATTATGTCTTCAAACTCAGTCAACGCATGCTTACTGTATACTGCACACTCTGGGGTAATTCCGTGCAGGACTCAGCATATTATACGCTTGCGCTACAGTACACCTGGTTTACACACAAGCTCGACAGACATCGATATATTTGTGACGCGTGCCTGATTTGCTCATGACAGGCTTACAAAATGTGACCTGAGGAGAAAGTACAATAAGGGGATATTCTATAAGGTTCGTGGCTCAGGGACACAAAATGAGTTAATCATGTCGATGACACACCGCACGTCAGCTGGATTATTTAGTCCTACAGAAAGCCGCAAAAATACACCAAAGCACGCCTTTCTTTTCCTGGTAAAAAGACTTCTTGTGAAACACCGCGTCTTTTAGTCCCGCCCATTTGGTAAGTTAATCTCAGATTGCCAATGTACAATAACGTCTTTTCGTGCGTTGGCGGTCGTATACCATTACGGAAAACGGTCAGATGCACTGAAATGACAATGCAACCGAAAAAAAAATATTTTAAAAGTCAGCAAGAATAACCTATTAGTTTTACGAAAAAGCGCAAAACACAGCGGCACAGATACACCAGTTCGAGTGAACTCCGTATACATGGAGTAGCTGTTTTGTGCGCCAGTGTTACGGCTATACAGTTCGACAACGCTCGCCGTCAAAATGTCTTGCACGCATTCTGCGAGCGCTGAACAGACAGCAAACAGAGGAGATTCGTATACTGAAAAAATAGCCTGGCGTTATAACCCTGTGTGAGAGCTTACTTCCAGACATGCATCGAAACCATTACGATGTCAAACAACACCAAGGAGGGGATCGGTGACGTCCCGACGGTTGACAACATCCACGTCATGCGGGCCCTTATTGGACGTCAGCCGTGTATACGGATGAGGCGCCGCATATGGTACAGGGCTGACCATGCGCGTCACTTCAGGCCTTTCTTCTTTGGCGGCAGCTCCTCGATGTCCTTGATGCCGAGCACGCAAACCCTTGTCTCCCAGAGAGCGTCCGCCAGCTTTTTTCGGAAGCGCTTGTCGTCGAGACCAGAGGCACGGCGTTTCCGACACGGCTTCTGACGCAGCTTGTCAAGGCAAGCGAAAAAGGCCTGCGGCCGGAAAAGGAACAAAGAAACAGGTGAAGACATGAACATTGTTTTCCGTCCAATCACGCGTTCACGAATGACAAAGTCACGTGGGGGCAGCAGTACGCAAGTGAGGGAGGGAAGCGAGGATCAAGAGGCAACAAGCTTATTAGCAAAACATGCGACAGCGAAGCGAAGAGAGACGATAAACAGCACAGCCACCCGCAGCTGTCGAATCGGAGAATACTCATCAGATGCGCCTTCTATTTAACGGCGTCGATGTATGCATTCAAAGTGATTTGGTGGCAGTTGGAGAAGATACCAAATCACTTCGGCCAACGGTATGTAGTATCGTGCCTACCATAAATGGAATTCAGTGACAACCTTTCTCACCAAATGAGACGCACGATAGCCTCATTTCCGTGTCTCAATTGCTTGTTTTAAATTTATTGCGCGAGTTCTACATCGTTACTTGGCGCCCCACTTAGCATATTATGGGGCGGACGCCCCCTCTCCTAATCCTCTTAGGTGAGTGCCAAGTCTGCCCTATTCCTGTACTCAGAAGGACCTGCCCCATCATTGGTTAAAGGGCAGGGTTAAGGCCATGCAGGTTATTGACGGCCATGGCGGCCGATAAGCCCCGATGTTGCATTCCAAGATCTGTTTACTTCCCACCTGTAGCCCCGGGAAGCCGGGCGCCCTAGGCAGGCCGTTGTGAGAAGCACTTCATCGTTTAAATTTTTTTTATTTTTGCATCCATTGCGAAGCTTGTTTGATTTTGGACTCTGCCTCGATTCGGGGGTGGGATGGGGATGGGGGGTGGCCGGGTGGGTGCATTGCGGTGAAACTTGGCCACGATTATAGAGGCCATATAGGATGGTTTACAATGGCTAATTAATGTCCCGTGCACGGACGTTCTTTCCCTGACGGCACGGTTGAGGTGTCCACCGAGAGGCAAAGCATGGCAAGCGAATGAGAACGCGATGCGAACGGGGCCCGATAGCGCTATCGCGTTCTAAAATGCGAAGCTTAAGCGTCCTCCAAGTTTTGTTGTTTCGTTTTGAAGCACTCACCTTTCTCAGGGTACATTGAGTATTGTAATAGTCGGCGCCAGACAGGTATTCCACCAGATTGAAGGCCCGCATGAAGTTCTGGCCGCAGCGGCGTAGCGCCACCTTGTGACAAACGTCGTATACTGAAATGCGGGAATAGAACAACAGTTCGTTATTTCTCTTTCCAGGGAAACAGCTAAATGCGATTATACAGAAGGCCGTACGATGACGGAACATAATAAATGGCTCACCATTTTCTTCAGTACGATTCTTGTTCTCTTCGTGATACCTGTGCAAGAAGTCCTGCTTCTTCACTCTGCGAAGAGGTAAACAAGAATGCAAACATAGGGTCATGATAAGACAAAGGCTCATACAAAATTTAAACAGGACTGGACACATGAAAGAATCGCAGGACACGACCGGCTGTTTGCAGTAGGCAACGTTTTTTTTCCTTTCATTCTCCTCCTCCTTATGGAATGTTTCATTAGTCAACTTCGTTAAAGAGCGTGATTAGAATGTTTTAGCATATCTATTACTAATATGCCTCAACGTTGCTCGAAATGCTCGCAAGCGCGCCGCAATGCTTAATAAAAGCGCTACGGGCACGGTATACCGTGCCCGTATATACCGTGCCCGTAGCGCTTCTAACTTAACTTAATTACCGCATTATAATTCGGCAATTCTAAAATGTTCCCTCTTAAGTTAATTCACTCTACTTATAGTGTGTTCGTAACTTTATGCTATAAGCTCACGCCCAATCTCTCCTCTCTCGCTCTCTTTCCGTTTGTCGATGTTTTATCCTCCAAAATAAACGTTTCGCCGTGGTCCTAAAGCCTTACTGGCAACAAAGATCACTATTAGCTTCCGCCGAAGTCTTCATTCTGACATAAACCATTCAAATGTCCGATAATATAGCTACGAGTTGTCGTTGAGATGAAATAAAATTTAAGCGCGAACTGCAGCTTTACCATGCAGGATCGTTCTTATTAACGATACGCGAAATATTTCAACTTCGCTGCTTGCATATGCATAAGAGCTTCTTATAAAGGCATATTACATTCGCATAGAATCGGTTAGAGGTAGAAAAGCATACGCAGATTCCACTAATCGCGCTTAGGCGTGCAGAATTCTTTGTTTCTTTTTTTAATGCAACTCCGCACAACTTATGCGCGAGAAGTGTCAGCACTTTTCCAGTTTAATCATAAATTCCCCTTTCCATTCTTTCCTTTGGCTCTTTCTGTGCAGTTAAAGAGCAGCGGCAGAATTCGTAGCGAGCTGGCGCAAAAAGTTAACGAATGCGCGAGAGATGAGAGCTGTCGCAGCGAAAGGTGTGCTGATCTGCTTATACGACAACGGCTTAACGCTCTCCGCTTGCCTCTGAGTACCATTGCAAAGTAGCACTCTTGAAATGCCCTTCAGGCAAATATGCCATTGTGCAAGCAGTTCAAATGCGTACAGAATCATTTGCGAAGCATAATGTATGATACCAAATATATGCAAACTATACGCCATAAACTCATCGCGTAGCAGCTAAAAGGAAATAAACCAACAAAACAAGATTTTTTTTCGCTTTGATGGAAATATTCGCTGTCTATACAAGAATACCATTTCGACAGCATACTATACTACCTCGACTTGCAGTACATGGAAATGTTGTGTGTTATAGAAGTTACGCACTTTCACGTTGAACCTCTGCATTATCACTCCAAGCCAATATAAGTGCAAGAAATCGAGACGATCGAGTAAGCGATCTCACACTTTTATTACAGCTTTGAATTTTTTTTAACACGAAAGTGTTTTATGCCGGGGTCCGCCACGACTCCACTGGCGTACTTCCGTCACGGATATGACGTTGTAAAATATACACTAACAGGTGGCAAAGAAAAGCTAGAAGAAAAATTCCGCCACCGGGAGTCAAACCTACGACACCTCGCTCCTGAACCCGCGGCGCGAAACAACTCCGCCGCAAAGTACACGTGCTTCAGCATACTAACGGCGAACTATTTATATACACCAATTGCCGTTGACGGTACTCGGAGCTCTTTGGCTTCAGCGTGTTTTCGTCATCACCAGTGAGATGGCGCGACGGGCTCGAAGGGCGCGCTTTAAAGATCGTCGCCCCACGTGTTGCGATGCGCGCGCGCTTATCTCGCGATGGGAGCGGTTTGTACGTCTTGTGCTCTCACCGCAAGTTAGAAAGAGCACGAAGGTCACTTCGCTCACTGCAGCGGCCGCTTTTTCGAAAAGAGCGCGCCGCTCACACATAAAGAAGTTACAACTGTGACAGTTTTTAGTACGCGCTCGTCATGTGCACACTTGTGCATTCGTTTCGTGCGTCCTCCTTTGCGTTTAAGCAGCGCGCTTTAAATGTCGAGCTGATACAGTTGTTAGTTCGCGCTCATTCTGTGTATGTTCTTTCCGTGCGTCCTTTCTAATTGAGCAGAGCGTTGCATATTTGGAGCTGCTTGCCGTTCTTCGCGTCACATTACAATTTGTTGCTATAGCATTCATTCCTTCGCCCTTGTGGCGAAACAAAGCAAAATAAACGCTCAGCTATTTCTGTGAAGGCACGTTTCACTTTCGTGTTATACCGATTCCTATGACAGAAGAATCAGCCATGTTTTTGCAAATACTTGCTGTCGGAGCATCGCTTACCAATTAGCATTGTATACACATACCAGAGTTCTAAATACATTATAAGCATTTTTATTTGCAAAGTCAGAAATCTTCTGAGCTGACAAGCCGTAAACTTTTTAAAGATCATTGTCGCACTTTCTCTCGTCAAGAACTTCTGATTACACTCTTAAAAAAACGGCAGATCCCACGCATTGTGGGAATCGTTGTAATGCGAAACAGCCAGCAAGGAGCAAATCATGCTGCACATAATATGCATGTCATGATTTACATGTTAGGACCTGTCATTTATGTTCGTCATACAGTCACGTCGCGCAATACCCACTTAGGTGCATATCAAGTAAGCGAACTGGACGCAAGCGCACAATGAGCGTGGCATGTAAATGGCGTTGTACATGAAATGCATGTCATGATTTTCATTTTACCACCTGCCACTTATGTTCGTCATGCAGTCACGTCACGCAATACCAATTTTGGTGTATATCAAACTAGTGAATCGGCCGTGAGCGCACCATGAGCGTGGCATGTAAATCATGTTGTACATGACATGTTTTTCATGATTTTCATTTTACGATCTGTTATTTATGTTTGTCATACAGTCACGTCAAGCAATACCAAATTTGGTGTACAGTCGAACCCACTTATAACAATACTCAAGTGCCACGAAAATTTCATTGTTATAAACGATAATTGCTATAAAAGTGTTACACGAAAAAAATCTACGCATCCCCACGAAGTGAATCATGACGAGTGGGCGAAGCACTGGGGATCGTTCTTACCGTAAATAACCCGCGACATTGCCCACTCGCGCATGTAAGTGAGTGACAACGCGTGTGTAGTATATACAATGCGTTTTTGCCGTTGAGCCGCCGCTTCCCCCGACCTCAAATCCGGAGTAGCAGCTTGTTGTCGGCGTTGCCGTTTTGCCGCTGCTTCCCAAGCTCTCGCCTCCGGGATAGCTTGCTGTCTGCGTAGACGTTGAGCCGCCGCATGCCAAGCTCTCCCCACCGGAGTAACAGCTCGTTGTCGGCGTTGCCGCTTTGCCTTTCGCGGGCGAGAGCGCTTTAACGATCGTTTTCATCCATGGCAGAAAGAGAATGTGTGGTATGGAACGCGCTTATTCTTCATCGTCATCAGCGTCATCGTCATGACGTATATGGTACCTTGCATGTGTTGTGCCGTGATGGCAGAAAGAGAATGTGTGGTCAGGAACGCGCTTATTCATCGTCATCAGCGTCATCGTCATCGCCGGACAACGGACAAGCCTAGACCCTAAGGTGTTTCTCCCCTAAAAGCAAAATAGGGGGAGAGCAGGCTGTAGTGAGAACACATGCGTGCGCACGAGGGGGGGGCAGAGGGGGGCGGCCGCCCCCCCCCCCCCCAAGTTACCTAAAGGGGGGGGGGGGCGCAAAGTCGGCCCTATACATTGACTTAATAGGGGAGGGGGGGCGCTTCAACGCACCTTCGCCCCCCCCCTGAAGGGGAACCTTGCGCAAGCTTATGAGTGAGAAAACTATATTATCGGATGGAATATGCCAACCGACATCAGTGATAATGATGACAACGCTGTCAATTTTTCGGACAGTCTCGAAAATTTGGACGCTTTCACGGGACCGCCACAAGCCACATAGATGCAATGTATGACAACTTCTGAAGTTTCGGACGCTGTATCTCTTCGAAGTTTCGACTTTTACTCGAATTGCATGTGCGAAAGTGCATTAACAGAAACCACCGCCGCTCCCGCGCCGTTGCGGATTTCAAAAGTTAGCTTCGCCGCAATGCCGTGACGCTGTGCAGTGCAGCATACCGTGAATCCGAAGGTGCGCTGGGGGACTTAGGGGTTGTGGGCGAGGGTTCAGCACCTCGGAATTTCTTGTTTTCTTCTTTCTTTCCAAGCATTTCGCGTTCCATTGCCTCTTTGCACGGACACCTAACAACGAGAATTCATTGTTATAACCGATAATGCGGCATGTGGGCATTGCTGTAAACAGGTCATTTCACCAGAGGAAACATACAAAAGCTGATGGTGCAGCAGCTTCTCATTGTTATAACCGAGATATTGTTAAAACACATATAGTTATAAGTGGGTTCGACTGTATATCAAGCTAGCGAAACGGTAGGGAAGCGTGCCAATGAGCGTGGCATGCAAGACATGTTGCACATGACATGTCATGATTTACATATTACCACTTGTCATTTATGTTCGTCATACAGTCACATCACGCAATACCAAATTTGGTGTATATCAAGCTAGCGAAACGGCCGCGAGCGTGTCCATGAGTGTGGCATGCAAGTCATGTTGCACATGTCATGCCATGATTTCCATATTAACACTTGTCATTTATGTTGGTCATACAGTCACATCACGCAATACCAAATTTGGTGTACATCAAGCTAGCGAAATGGCCGCTAGCGTGCCATGAGCGTGGCATGCAAGTCATGTTGTTACGTGGCATGTTACGCGCGTGGCATGCAAATCATGACATGCACGTCATGATTTTCATAATACTATTTGTCATTTATGTTGGTCATGCAGAAATGTCTCATCATACCAATTTTTGGATATATCAAGTTAAGGAAACGGCCGCAGGAGCACCACGGCCATGGCGTGTAAACCATACCGTTCATGACAAGTTAGTCGTGATTTTCATTATATGACCAGAGAGAGAGAGAGACTCTATTAGAAAAACAGAGATTTTTGCCGGCGTCTACATACCGCTGGCATGCTACTCTGTATAGGGATGGGGAAGGGGATAAAAAGATATTACCAGTCATTCATGTTCGTCATACAGACATGTTATGCCATACTAATTTTGGTATAAATCCCATTAACGATACGGTCTGGAGAGCACAAAATCGTAGGCGGCTAGACAGACAGACAGACAGACAGACAGACAGATAGATAGATAGATAGATAGATAGATAGATAGATAGATAGATAGATAGATAGATAGATAGATAGATAGATAGATAGATAGATAGATAGATAGATAGATAGATAGATAGATAGATAGATAGATAGATAGATACGCTCAAAGTCGCCGAAGTTCGCTAAGAAATAATTCGCATTTAAAAAAAGGTAGTAGTCCTTGCTAACTTCAAGTAGTAAGTGCTTGTCACATATGTTGCTACTAAATATAGGTAGTAAAATAAGGGTTGTAAGAAGAAAAGTCAGCAACCGTTACTAACGTGCTTATTTTCCGACATAACTGTTAATAATGGTGAAATTCACAAGATCAACATTACGACACAAATTTCAGGAAATTATGCACGGAGCGTCATGAATCAGAAGATCACACATACGTTAACATCAACTTCAATACGTGGCACGTACTTCTTAAACAACTCCAGGAGTATTTACAGGCGTACTTTCAGAGAACACATCTGGTACCGGTGAGCACCTGTGTTTAACGATGCATAATTTTAAAATATTGACCTATAGTATTATAACCTACTGCCTGATTATGTGTGCTCGGATCCGTAGCACAATACTTTTCATCAACCGTCGTGAAATAAACAATATGTCATGTCTATATAGATAAAACTGCCACCATAAGGTTTTATATTATACGGCCGAGACAAGGTGATAAACTATGGTTTTTTACTTTATCCATGGACATTTTCTTCACCAGTTCCCGCTTAAAAATTATATGTCGATACGATTACAGTTAAACTTATCGCACTAGGCATTAACTAGAATTATAGATTAAGTATTTAATGGCCAAGTAGAAAAAAATTTAGTAACGGTCCAAGAAAGGTAGTAACCGCTGCTGTTACTACCCCTTTGCTTGCAGTTACTGACGTAGTAGTAAATAGGTAGGGAAAAGTTTGTAACGGTTGCAACTACCAACTCTCAAGCGATGTAGGTTGTA
The DNA here is from genome assembly GCA_030522465.1 of Rhipicephalus appendiculatus. Classification (NCBI taxonomy): domain Eukaryota; kingdom Metazoa; phylum Arthropoda; class Arachnida; order Ixodida; family Ixodidae; genus Rhipicephalus; species Rhipicephalus appendiculatus. Next base: position 16,836,664 of record JALIZH010032945.1, on the reverse strand, counting down.
AATGGGTTGCAAAAGGTTAGTAACGGTCCAAGAAAAATTAGTAACCGCTGCAGCTTCTACCTATTTGCTTGCAATTACTTTGTACTGACGTAGGTAGTAAACAGGTAGCAAAAAGCTAGTAACGGTTCAGGAAAGTTAGTAACCGCTGCAGTTACTACCTATTTGCTTGCAGTTACTACCTTTTACTAACTTTTTTTAAGAGTGTAGACTAATGTGAAACCTACGGCGTTGTACTTATGCCAGCACCTAATCAGGGAAATAGCTTGTCTTCGAAGCAAATTCTGCCCATACTGCCGTAAACCCTTCATTAGACAACCCGTCAACCAATATAATTAATAATGGCTATACTCCCTGCTGTCCTCGTTCTGTTCACGATCCGCGATGTAGGCCTAGTCAGGAAACAGTTACGTCAGTTTCCTTTTGCCTCATCTCGGTGGCATGTAACTGTCTTGTACCCACATGCCAGAATAAAAGTATTATTATTATTATTATTATTATTATTATTATTATTATTATTATTATTATTATTATTATTATTATTATTATTATTATCTCTTCAGTTGTGTATTACGCCGGGTGAAGGTGATTTCTGTCCAACATAACTTGAACTGTAGCTTGTTTAATTATCTTGGATTCTACAGAAATGAAATTCACCAAGGTAAGACTCTCTGGCCATGTCTTACCAACCTGCCCAAGCAGATTGGTAATAGTCAATTTCATTTCTAATACCAGCGCTCGTGTGTCTCATTCCATTGTGCTCGTATTTTGCGCTAAAAGTTTCAGTCGTGAGAATGGGCCCATACATATACGGCGTTACTGTTAAGAACTGGACACAAATCAAAGCTGTTTACAGAACATGCGGGCGTTGTAATTAAAAGTGTTTCAGCTTAAGCATATATATCTGGCCTCGCGGTAGCAAGCGCTCTTACTTGTATTTGATCTCTCGTCGGGGTTCGGCGACGACCACCAGCACTGTGATGAGCAAGGACGGTCACTGCAGGGAAGCCCATCCCGGGCAGGGGCTGCGGCGGGAGCGCCCGGCTTTTGTGCTGCCTTCGGCTGGCTCCTGCAGGAAGAGGAACGTTTATCCGTGATTCCGGCGGGAGCCGAATGTGCGAAATTGATCACACTACGGGTATACAAGCAATTGCTCTGCAGTCTTTTTGAGAGCGCAACCCATCGCGTGACATAAACGCAAGAAAACAAGAGAAAAAAGTTAGCCACTTGTCCAAGGCACAAACACGGCATTGGATGTACATATATACGGCATGCAGATACAATAGCCATTTGTATTCCACATGCCGCAAATTGACAGCACAGAACTCGTGTATCGTAATGTATGTGCGCTTTGTATTCTTGAAATAGACTATGTGAGATAATTCCATTGCATTCAGGCTAATAGAAATAACGAAAGAATATAGGAGCGCAGCGCGGTGAAATCGTTAATGCAGTTGCACTTAAGGGGAAGCTGTATAGGAAGATCTGAGCAGCGATTCAACTGCCCTTCGGCGACGATGGCGTTCACGGGCAAGCAAGCGCTGGCTTTCCAAACGTGTGGCCTGCTCAGCGTCCATGGAGGGAATGGAAACCTTCATTTGTGATGCAATGGCGCCCTCTCCCTCCTCTTCAGTTTTCTCTTTCCCAGCCCCTCGATATACTGTACG
>JALIZH010032945.1:16805000-16827500 GCA_030522465.1 Rhipicephalus appendiculatus | reverse complement strand
CCTGACCCTTTTTTTCTCTCTCTCTCTTTTTCTAGTTCTCTTCCCACTTCGCCAAGTTGCCTATAATAACGGGGTGAGGACGAACGTTCCGAAGATGCGATGCCTTCAGCTGCAGAAAATGACCGCGCCAATGACTTCTGCGTTCTTTTTTTGCATTTTTTTCTTCGAGGTTGAGCATAGTGTAGCAGCTGAGCTCGGCGCAGCTGTCAGGGCGCCCGTAGAGCCCGCCAGCGCCCATCGGCAGCCCCCCATCGGTCCTGCTTGCGGGAACGGGTTCATGACGGGAGGCACGGCCCGGCGAGTGCTCCAGAATGAAAGAAAAATGACCGCAGCCAGCTCGCCCCTTCTTTGATGAAGGCAGCGGACGCACGAACATGACTCATAGCCGAATGGGGTCGGCGAGTAAACGAAATTCCCGACCGAGCGTGTCGGCGATTTGCTCCACGAATTCTCGCACGCATATATGTGCGTGCGCGGCCTGAACCAAGGAAGAGTGCTTTGCATGGCGGTCTCCTATATATATAGTCTGTAGCGGCCAATCGCTGCACAGAATATGGAGACATTTATCCCATGCATTGAGGCATTGTTCGTTACTTCACATTCACATAATGTAGCACATTGTGTTCCCTCTTCCTACTCAATTAAACGGAACAGACAGTCAGACGGGCCACCGCATGTGGCGCGTGTGGTGCTCGGCTGCTGACCCGAAGGACGCGGGTTCGATACCGGCCGCGGCGGTCGCGTTTCGATGGAGGCAAAATTATAGATGCCCGTTTAATTTATAGATTTCAGTGCACACTAAAGAACCTCACGCGCTCGAAATTTCCGGAGCCCTTCTCTACGGCGTGCCTCGTAATCATATCGCGGTTTTGGCATGTTGGAATGGAATAGAAAAACTATTTTATTTTAAACGTATATTATTGAGAGTCGGAGGGGCGTAATACGTAGAAATGCGTAATAGCTGTTACATACTGATAAAACCTTACACAACTGCCGTACTACCGCAGTCACAACAAAGTCATTTAACATATAATGATTACCACCATGAGATCATCCTCACTGTACAAGCGTTTACTTCAGTATTTTCTCCGTGTTTCAGAGAGGAAATGTTTCACGCTATTAAAAATTCAGGATGGGTGTTGGTTCTTGGTTATGAAGATTAAATGATTTCCTTTGCTAACCGAGATTCCCACAGCGGTGACGCGCGTTAGGCGTTGCGCGATATCGGCCATTTCAGCATTTAATGAAATTTTAGCGGCCAGACTTGTAAGATTACTTAATTATGTGGTATTCGCTTTAATGGCAGAATAGAAGAGAGTTAGTCCTCCAAGCACATTTCGCTAGAAACTTCGTGCAGTATACCAGTTTGAAGAAATACATTCTAAAAATGTGCCGTGCACAAGATGTATTACTATTTCCTGCAGGGGCGTAGGCAGAAATCTTTTTCGGGGGGGGGGGGGGGGCACCTCCTTGATTTTGAGTGGGGGGCCGGGCAGACAGATGTGGTCGAGTGCCATTCTGTGCCCTATATGCCATGGCAAAAAAAAAGAAATTCGGGGAGGGGGGGGCACAGGCCCGGTGTCCCCCCCCCCCCCCCTGACTACGCCACTGATTTCCAGTAAATACCTCCCTGCGTTTTCCATTTCATCCATTTCTTTCTTTCTACTTTTCCGTAAGGCTTTTTTTTTCTCTTTTTTTCTTCTTTTTCTGGCATGATTACAATGAACATTCCACATGCAGTCCGCCAGAAATTCTCGTTATTTATCCCTCGAAACTGATAAAGTACAAATCCTCCAGCAAATACTAATGCGTACCTCATAAGTCTTAACGCAGTATTAATATTAAAAAAGACTAATGAGCGAAATTCATTCTGTATAGCATGGGCAAAAGGTAGCACTTTGATAATTTCGTGGCTAATTGGAATTCTTCAAATACGCTCCCAAAGGCATTCATTAAAAACGCAAGTTAGCGAAACGTTGCCAATTTAAAATCGCACTGGCGATTATCGCGGAATACTTGACGTCCGCCGCTGCTATATTGCGTATATGTGAGGCTTCGTAAGGAAAACTCATCTATTCGTTTCAAACCCCACTTTTACTTTTCTGCTTCATAATGATTTAATAAAGAAAAACAGCCATATCGCAGAGGCAAGCGATATAAACATTGAAGAAAGTATAGACAGATGAAACACGGCTGCGCAAATGTGTGCGTGCGTTTATACATGTAGGGCGCGCGTGCTGCTCACGCCGTATAGGAGAATTGCTTCCAAGCATCCAGCTCCTTTCGCTCCCAGATTCCATCCATCATCACCTTTATGTGCACAATATCGTTCTTGGGCGCACAGAACCGTGCGCGCACACAGGTCGGATATATATATATATATATATATATATATATATATATATATATATATATATATATATATATATATATATATATATATATATATATATATATATATATATATATATATATATATATATATATATATATATAATGGCGAATGATATGCTACCACACTGGTGCCGGCGGTTATATTTGACGCGGAAGAGATCGATATCGATTACGCAACCACTGTCCTAACAGAATGAAAAAGAGAACAGACGCGCGCTTTATGTTACTCTACGCGTGTTTTTAATTTTTTTTTTTCGTCAGCTGGAGTGTGCAAGCTCCATTTTTTTCCTTTCTGCCTTCCATCCTTTATTTATTTTTCCTTCCTAACAACAGACCCGGGCAACTGCTCTCATCTTGGATCATTTGGGCCGAAATAGAGGCCGTTATTCAATATCCCATTTATAAAATTGGCACTATACTCATCTATCTGCGTCCCGTCCCGCGCTTTTTTTTTTTCTCTCTTTTTTCAGACCCGCCATAAGCAAAGGGAGAGAAAAACGTAAAAAAAAAAAAGAAAAAAGAGGCCGGAGATGAGGGAGAACAGCGGAAGGTTAAAGATGGCTCGGCTACGTATGTACCTTAGAGCAGAATCGAGGCAGCAAAAGAAGAGGGGCAAATATGGCAGCGCATCAGCGTCGGCTCGCACAGCGGACGAAACCCAAATGACACTGGACTAATCAGCCCGTAATTAATGCATACTGGACGCAGCGGAGCCCTCGATACGGCTCTCGAACGTGGCTAATTGAAACCGATCCCTGGGGTAATCAGCAGCAGAGCAGCTGCCTCTGCTGCATCGCGGCCGTCTTGGCCCCCCGCGCAGTTCGCTTCGGGCGCACGTACGCTGTACGGGCTCTGCAGTGCGCTGCTCGCCACCTCCGGATGTTATTACGCTCTCCATGAGAATAGGTGCCGCCGAAGGCTGCGCGGATCTCCCGCCTCCGCGTTCCCATTAGTGCAAATGTAGTCGGCTGCTGAAGTTTTTCAATTCGACTTGGCAGATTCCTCCCGTTTCCATCCAAACGCGCCCACCTGAATTTTCCGGAGGGCTTCAACGGCGCAACTGAGCTATACATTGTTTCCGTATGCGATGCGGACTTCCCGCCGGCTTCCTGAAGTCATCTCGCTTTGTGTGTGTGTGTGGATATATATATATATATATATATATATATATATATATATATATATATATATATATATATATATATATATATATATATATATATATATATATATATATATATACTGCTGCTGCTGCTGCTCACCGCTTTGACCGCACACTGATAGCGTTTTTTCTCTTTTTGTTGTAGTTGTTTCGACAGACGAATGACTAAAATAGACGAAATAAAACCTCCAACATTCCCTCACCGACGGGAATGTACCACGTCGCACAGTCACATTGTCCTTATAGGGGCCCTGCAACACTTTTCTAAGTAACCGTTACATGGTTTCATTAATGGAGCTTATTGCCTCACGAATCGACCACCGCAAAAATTTTTAGAATCCGTCAAATACGAGCGGAGTTACAGAGATTTGTCGCACGCTGTAATTGCTTTGTCCCTTCTCTCGTCCCGACGAGCGCGCTGGAAGCTAAGCAGGGAGGGATGGCACGGGGAAAGAAGGTATGTCACACGCGCCTCATGACCTTGAGCACTTAGGCTATTACTTATGCTGAAAAAGTGTTGCGGGGCCCCTTTAAAGAAGTTTTTCATGACCGAGCCAGTCATGTAGCGTTTGCTTTTCGCGTTGGATTACATTGCTAGTGAATAGAAAGTCAACTTATAAATGTAATGTTTAGTCCCCTAAGTTTTTGCTGCACTTGACTTCACAACGCTCGCTTTTCCTCGTATACGTTCATTCACGACGCTTGGCGATATGACAGGAGATAAACTCCCCTTGACTGCGAAGAGCGGGGGTGGCGCGCAGAGCCGCACTTTAGTGCCTAGAATATTCTAGGCACTATAGCCACACTATGTGTACATATAAATGAGATGAGCGCATGCGTGAATGTGCTTTTATAGTCCGCACATAGGCTACAGGTCTAATGCAGAACCCGTGGCCGGTACATCTGGCAAGGGGCGCCCTCTCTTTTCGCGTGTATTCGTCACGGAATCACGCGTATATGACACGCCAGTCAGTGCGCCGGCCGCGCCGATGGTTTCTTGATGATGGATCGCCGGCATGCTGCCCCTCCCCTGATCTGTGCTCCGCGCCATCCGCCTTCGCGCTTGTTTTTCGTTGCTTCGGACCGACTTTTATCTCACCTTCCATTTCGTGGCCGTCTCGTCAGAGAAGAGGGCCCCGCCTCGTCTTGCGGACGTGGAAGAACGCCGACTCCGCCAATTTTCGCGGAATTGCATCGCACGTAATTACTTGGTGTTATCGCAGAACCCAGCCATAAAAGTACGTCATATATGTATGCGGGTCGTCGTTGGGAATGATTGACTGGCATGACAGAGCGAAACGGTACGCAACCGCACGGTGGTGCTATATATGAAATATCTCGCGATTCCATCTTTCATGCCGCCTCCCGCTCAACGATTTTTCCTCTTAAATATTTATGAACAGTGAAAACATCCTAAAACGTAAAGTAATCGTTAAATTACTAATTAAGCATAGCGAACGATAAAGAACTCGTCACGAGGTGTGCGGATCAACTTTGTAATCGCATAACAATTTGTACTACCCCCCCCCCCCCCTCGTCCCCGTTTTATTTTTATTTTTATTAAAGTTTTTTAAACTCTGATTTTAACTATTAACTAATACTGGGTCTTACACGCACCAGAATCATGATATGATAATGAAGAACGCATAGTGCGGGACCTCGAATTAATTTTGACTATAACCTAAGCACACGACCACTTTTGCAATTCGCCCCCCCCATGTGAAGAGCAGCCGCCCTTGCCGGGACTTCAACCCGCGACCTCAAGCTCAACAGCGATGAGTGGCAGGGGGGTGTTTTACCGAGTCCAATGAAATATTTCATCCACCTACAGGCAATCCTTAGTATTGTACTTCCTCTCCTGCCCTCGGTACATATAAACGGCGTTGATACATTATGCGTCATGCACTTTGAAAGATTACGTACATTTTATGCGTGTTCCGTACGTGCTGCCATTAAAAGTAAAGTATGAAAGAGCGCAAGTGCACCCGTGTCCTTCCTATACACACGGTGGCTTTTCGCTCCGTTTTTCGTATACCTCGTGCTAATCCCACACAAACAAGTGTATGCGCCTGCACCTTTACTAACCGCGAGGCTAAAACGCTTGCGCCATTTAACTGCAGCCCCGCAACAGCAACAAATAAATACCGAGAAAAGCGTGCGAGCTCGCACGAACGCGGAAATTCGAACATTTAATGACGTTCGGCCGCATGTCCTCCCACGCGCGTCACCTATAGGCCGCGCGATCCCATGAAATCAGTCGACCGCACTTGGGCACGGGCGTGCTACGCAGCACTATATATAAGTGCGCTCAAATACTCGTGGCTGATAATGCTCGTGGCGTTGTTACGCGCATGCGCGCGCAGCTTCTCGTGTTGCAGCGGTGCCGCAGAGAATTTTTCGACATCGGGACCTTAATTACGCGGTGCCTCGCTAAGCCGCGACAAATGCGACGTTGTTGCTGCTGGGGAAAAAGCTAAGCCTGTCACAGAGCGACGTGCTGATTAGGCGTCGCCGGGCAAAGCGGCCGCGTGTGTAGGTCAAGCTCATGCTTTCGGGATAAACAAGCGGATCGTGACAGGGAAGAGGAAGGCCGAGCTGGGAAGCCGGGATTGGACGCGATTGGAGCGGATTTGTCGGATTCGTGCCGCAGATAGGCTCCCATGTCAGCAACAAGTTGGCATTGCCGCTGCGGGGAAATCGATCAGCGACTCGAGAGGGAATCGCATCCGAATTGCCAGCAAGTTGCCGGAGGCCCTTCGCCGCTCTATAGCGTTCGTGCGAGACGCACGTGGAGCTGACGCGCGCATCCATGGCCGCCCGACTTTGTCTCTGAGGGCGCCCGCTCCTGTTACCGGGGTTGGACGATTATCTTTTCTCCCCAATTACGGTGACGCCCCTTTGGTTTCGTTCGCGAGGTATCGTAGTTTCGCTTCTCTCGTCGCCATAGGGTTAGCCGAAGGGGTTACGAAGAGCGAAATGCTCCAGGAAACTTATATGTATTCGGTCCCGAAAGAAATGTTTTCTTTCTTTTTTTTTTTTTTCTGACGACACTCATCACTATAATTTTGAAAACCATATATAATTTAATGAAACGATCTGGTTACGAAAGCCACTTTCGAAAAAAAAAAAAACGCTTTTCATCCACTTGTCTGGGCCGGGGTATCGCATACACGTGCGACTCCTGAGATGGCAGATTACACGGCATAATGCAATGCAATCCATGTCAGATTGCATATAAAAGTTAACTGGAAAAGCGTTCGGTCGGCAATCCTTTAGCGGGGAGAAGGTGAAAACAGAATGGCGGGAGAGAGACAGATTTTCTGAAAGCACGTGCGCACAAGGAAAGTGTCATTTGGCCGAGCTCTGTCAGACAGGCGTGTTGCTCGCGGGAAAAACGCCGCACCGACCTAAGCCATTACCTTGTGCCCCGCTGGACGGTGAGTGCCGTTTAGAAAGAACGTTAATTAGACATGCCTTGGGTACGTGTCGACAAACTTGTTCGGTGCACTGCGTAAAATTACCAACTTTTGTGTTAATGACCGTTCGGAAGGCCTGTCAGAAGGGAGCGCTGGGAGAAGTATTCTGGGATCAACGCAATACATGCTTTGCGTGTACCGTGCAAAACGTTTGAAATGTGTGAAAATTAATTTAGGCTTACCTAGACGCTCGTCAGGTTTAGTGTTTCCGAAGTGCTATAGGCATATATCAAGATGAAATTTTGTTAGGATTAAGGCGTAAGCTGACATGAACATACAAATTTAATATATAGTTAGCAAACAATTCAAAGTTTTCATGGGAAGCGACTCTTATGGCCGAGGAAACGATACACTTATGGCCGAGGGAGTACATATATCGTCAGATCTACTCCGGGATCTTCACAACGTACTTTTCGGATCACAAAGAACACCTGACAGTATTTCGACAAATGTGGGCACATCTCTCGACCGTACGATCGTCACTTACAGTAAGCTTCCTCAAACAGGTCGGTATGGGCTCTTAAGAGGCCACTCTCGTCCGCCGCGGTGGTGTCGCGGTTACGGTGCTCGGCTGCTGACCTGAAGGTCGCGGGTTCGATCCCGGCCGCGGCGGTCGCATTTCGACGGAGGCGAAATGCCGCAGAGGCCCGTGCGCGGTGCGATGTCAATGCACGTGAAAGAACACGAGATGGCCTAGTTTCCGGCGCCCTCCACTATACGCCGTGCCTCATAGTCATATCGTGGTTTTGGCACGTAAAACTCCATAGTAAAAGCTCGTTAATTCGAACTCGAAGGGGACTATAAAATTGTTCGAATTAAGCGGAGTTCGAATTAGCGGGCGGGCGCTCGAATGAGCGGACATCGCGCCACACTGTGCGGGCAGAACCCAAAGAAGCTACCTCTGGACTCGTTATCACGAATTAGGCGATACCACACGTCTGTGGTATCGTCTGTGGCAGGTGATTTCGTGAATTTAGTTCATGGAGCTCTGACAGCGAACAGAATTGATTGATCAGTGAGTGATACGTCAGAAACAAGCAGCGACATGCATGTGAGAAGTGAGCCTCAATGTCGAAATATATGACGCTATTTATGCTCCAAAACACGTTCATTTAGCAGTGAACGACGTTGGGCCAGTTGGCGTTGCATAAAGAAAGAAAAAAACCGCGTTTAAACGACGAGGACAGAGAAGTAACGATACACAATGCGCTGACAGCGCATTGTGTTACGTTTATTTAGATCAAAATTGAAAGTAATCGGCAAGTTGCATTTGCTTGCGCTTCTTCTGTCGCCACTCCATGAACATCGTTTGCAGCTTGCCCAAGAGCTCCAACGCAGCGTCCCAATTCTTATCTGCGGAGAAATGCTGCTGATTTGTTGTTTTGCATCTCTAGTAAATTTGGTTTGGCTTGGTTGTGCAACACATTGTCATCACTCTGGGTCGAATTGTGCGAGGAACGATGAAAAGCCAGGGGGCTCCCAGTTCGAATTAACCGTTGTGGATACCGACGCGTTCGAATTATCGGGAGTTTTCCATCTTAGAAATACAAAGGGCTGTGCCAGGGACCAGGGCGTCAGTTCGAATTGACCGTAAGTTCGAATTAACCGAGTTCGAATTAACGAGCTTTTACTGCATTATTATTAGGAGGCCGCTCCTCCAGCTTTCGCTGTGACAGCACGTGCGGCGTGTTCTTCGTAGGCCTGGCATTTTTAGAACTACACGAACGGCTATACACATCGGCTTGAAGCATAGCATACAGGTAAAGGAGACTCATACCAGGCACATGTCCCGTACAACCCCCCCACCCCTTACACATGCCTACGCTGCAGTTTTAAGAAAGCACTAAAATAATTATGGATTAGTATATTACCGTTCTGCAATATTAAAAACGCTAATCTTATTGAGAGAAGACGCTTCATGAGCAATAAAAGATGTCAAACGAACGACGTGACAACGCCGCGGCATTGAAATTACCGCACCCACTCGTCGTGACGTCGTAAATTTTAACTAAATTTTGGGCGCAGCGAAAAGCCTACACTGGACGTAGGCCAATCTAAAGAGCCAATGTGCAACTTGTATATGTCCGCGTCGTATCAATCTGCTTCGAGAAGCACACAGCCTAGACGACGTGGCGAGCAAGCGGCGTACCTGACCATTCGCAATCGCGCGCCGCGACGGGCGCCTACGAATAATTAGCGCATATGCAGCGTTGTTCACCGATGCTTTTGAGCGTGACTATTAGCGCCGGCAGAGCCGAGTCTTCACGTGGAGATAATGCAGACCCCCCACCAACTGTGAGAACATTGTGTAAGGTAAGCCACAATACGGTCATGTACCACGACTAATGCAGCGCAAAATCCCGTTGTAAAGGAAAGATTCGATTCAACAAACGAGTAGAAACAAAATGCACGTAACACAGTACTTACTGCAAAGCATATGCTAAAAAAGAAAGAAGCGATTTTTGCTGCACTTCGTCAAGAATTAGTGTGCTAGATACAATACCTTTAGAAGCAATGTAGTCGTACAACGAAAACAAGTAACAGAAGCCGCATTAACGATCTACGCGGAGATAAAGTTTTAGCCAGGTATGCGCGCGTCTCGTTTACAGCGTACATAGTTACCGTAAAAGCAAGTTCTTCGTCAACGGAGCTTATTAGCCGCGGAAGTGAGCAGAACCCGACCTGTATGCGCGCGCGCAGCCAGCCCTAAACTCTGCACTGCGCGAGAAGGATGCGTTTGTGGCATGCGGCAGCACACTATGTTTTATTACTTTGAATAAGCAAAGGGGTGTGGAGGAAGCTATAGCGTCTTACCACTCCGGTCTTACGATCGCATACCAACGTTGCGTGCGCGTGATGGGTGGAAAATCGTAAAGTGCGGGGTGTAATCGTAAAACTCCGCTGCTCCCAGCCATGCGTACTGCCGCGGCATCATCGGGAGACCAGTGTGTGGTTCGGCGAAGAGTTTCCGTTCACAGGTCATCGCAACCGAGGGAGTCAGTGGCCGCTCGCGGCTGCTGGCCCACCGTCCTTGGTGCCTTGGCGCCCTTCAAGGACGGCCCCTGGAATTCCCCGCGCCGTGCCCCTACTGTGCGCCATTAAAAGCGTGCACCGTTGTGGAACCTAACGTCGGTAATTCAGAGGACGCACTGCAATGCCCAAGTGTAGTGCGGTTGTCTGCAGCCTAAATGATGTGGCTTTGGTAGCAAAGCTCGAGCGATTACACGTGCTTTGAACGGTCACAGATACGCACTACGAGACAGGAGCGTTATCGGGGCTCGGCATCGGGCGCTGCTGAGGCGCTCTCGTCGGCAGGCTGAACATCGCTGCGCGGCTTTTATGAAGACAGGTCTGCGCGGGTGGGTTTGGAGGGAAGAACCCTCCTCTGCGCCGCGCGTTGCAGACAGACAAAAGACGCTCTCCGCCGAGGCTCTCCCGTCGGTGGCGTGGCTTTGTTATCGTGGCGGCCATTTAGCTACGCTGTGTGTCCAGCCCGTGACCAACTCCGTGGGAGCGCTTCCTGGAACGCGTAACTGGCTTCGCGACAAAGAAAGAAAACAGCGGGGCCCTCATTGTTGTTTCGCGGCTTCTCTGGCCCACAATAGGTTCGCATCCCGGCGTGCCTCCGCGCTTCACTGGAGGACGTGACGAAAATTCGAGACAAGTCGAAAACGACCGGCCTTCCCACGTGCATCAGCTTGTTAACATGTTTGGGGTCCGCGCCGGGCCTTCCCTCACTGCTTCCGTTTGTTCAGCTTTCCTTCTCTTTGCGGTTTTCGGCAGTGTTGGAGAGACAGGTAAGTAAATACAGAAAATGAATGATTCTGCGATGTCCTGCCCCGTCACAAGACCTGCTCTCGGCATTTTTGTTTGCATCGCATTACGAGGCCATCCAATGATACAGAGTTGCGTACTATAAGCGACCATGCTACTACTTTCACAACCTACCGATTGCGAAGTTGCGCACAACCAGTTAAGCGGTTAACGACGACGAAATATTGCACTAGCGGCGATCATACTCGCAGCAGCACCCGCGGTGGTCTAGTGGTTATGGTGCTCGACTGCTGACCCGAAGGTCGCGGGATCGAAACCCGGCTGCGGCGACCGCATATCGATGGAGCCAAACTGTTAGAGGTCTGTGTGCTTATATTTATAGGTACACGTTAAAGACCCCAGGTGGTCGACATTTCCGGTGCCCTTCAGTGCGGCTCCTCTCATAATGATATCGTGGTTTCGGGACGTAAAACCCCAACGATTATGTATTCCCGTAGCTGTGTCCGTCCCTGAATAAGGGCTTTCTTTATATCGCTGCAAACGATAATTGCACACGATATCGAAAGAGGAATGGTGTGCTTGTCGACTCCATTTTGTTGAATGTGTCACTTTTTTTTTCTTTCTTTCCCCGGCGTTATTTGCCTCCGTATTGCGAGACTTCTGCCTGTTCTAAATATTGTCAAGTGAGGCTGGCCACTTTACTACATGTGAGGATAACGGCTGAGCGGCGTTCGTATGCAGCGCGTGTCTTCGCTCCGCGCGAAGGAGGAACTGTATACTACATGGGACGCGGACTTCCTTCGCCGGAATTCCCGCGACGGTCGCATGTAGCGCACGTATACCGTTCGCGCACTTTGCGACGTCGGTGCTGACGCCTTTCGCACAATGTCTGTTTATCAGGTGCTTGCCGAATCCAGCGTCACTTTCTTGCTACAGAAGGAGCCAACCGATCTGGATGGACTCTCACGGTTACCTGGCATAGCCCCTATAGCATCGGGAAAGAGAAGAAAAAAAAAAAAGAAAAGAGAGAAGCTGCGAAGTACATGTTTTGGATCGGTTAACCGCTGTACGCATAAGTAACCTCTGAATTGCCGATATTATCTGCGTTGCTAAGAGTGTCCAATTGCTGCGTATTGGTGTGCGACCGCTTTCCAGTTTGCTCTGTCTTAATTCTCTCTCTCTCTATATATATATATATATATATATATATATATGTACGTATATATATATGTATGTGTGCGTGTGCGTGTGTGTGTGTGTGTGTGTGTGTGTGTGTGTGTGTGTGTGTGTGTGTGTGTGTGTGTGTGTGTTTTACAAAACAGTGCTACGTACCCAGCCATCCTCAGCGTAAAAGCTCTATTGCGCATTTCAGTAGCGCTGGTTAGAAAGGAAAACAAATAATATGTGGGTTTGAGGAAAATTTTGTTTGGACCATGACTGTTAAAAGGACACTACAGAGAAAAACTTTTTTTTTTTCTCGTGTTGGAAAATTACCATTCCGCAATAAGAGAAGCACAACGCTGGCCGCGATAAGAATCTTGACAAGGAAGAAAACACTCAATAAGAAAATACAGGTGGAGGCGAAGCATTGAGGTTTCCGCACCAACTTGCTGTGACGTCATTCCGAAGGCGTCTATCAGGGCCTTGTAAATATTTATCGGTAAAAATTATTTACGTATTTTGAAACGCGCGACGTCGCAGTGAGGCGCTGAAGTTTCGGCGCGAAATTCACAAATGAAACTCTGCCCTTTCTTTTCGCTTCTAATAGTGAACGTGTCATGGTGAAGTTATTATAAAAAAATTTTCTTTGATTAAACTGATCTTGCTTATTAGTTTGGTGTACCTAATGAAATCGAGCACGATCAACTATACTCAATCCATCCGTCGGGTGGAAGGTTTTAAGGCATCGCTTTGCAATAACATAAGTCTCTCCGCAAACTTACACACTAATATGAGCGTCTTTTCTTTTTGGCCCGATTCGGCCCAGCACGCCGATCACTCGCTTCAAATGGAACAGGTCACACAGATCATCATCATCATCATCATCATCATCACGGGAAGGATCCATGGTCTCTACCCTGGCAGCCGTGATGCATTTTGGCATATTTTGGCAAGTTGCATATTGACGTATGAGGGTTCATTGGACAGATTACGGCTCTTAGGCTCGTAATATATACACGACCCGTACCCACCGCGGTAGCTTGGCGGGTATACGATGCATGCTGCGCTGCTAAGCTCGAGGGCACGGGTTCGAGCCCCGGCCATGGTGGTCGCATTTTTATGGGGGGTGAAGCGAAAAAGAAATCCGAGCAACACCCGAAATTAATCCAGAGTTCCCAACTACGGTGTGCCTCAAAATCACATATCGTGGTTTTGGCATGTAAGTCCCCGGAAATTTTCGACATGATACATGCGGTTTACAGGACGTTTAACATCCGCATTCACGACCATGAGCGGCTCTAGTTAACACTTTCAGGGCTAGGCTAACTACAGATATCTTGCAAAGTGTAATGGGGGGCATTGGTAGAGTACCGCACAGGGCACGCGAAGGTTGAGGACGATCAGCTCCCAATGGAGGCGAGCTGTCTTTTTTTTTCCCTCTTTCTTTTCTCATTTTCCGCATTATTTGAACATTTAAATTTAAAAAAAAAAACACTCACACACACTCACTTTCCCCTATGATTTCCTTGGCTTCACTCAGTTTTTTACAAGGCTGGTGATATTCTGAGTATATAGGTGAGAATTATAAACCCACTGGCTCAAATCATAAGTGTGGGTGCAAGACAGTCCGTGAGTCGGTAAATCTGAGCGAGCGATTCGGGCAAATATTTATTCATGAGAAACCGGCGTGCCACTCTGTATTATAGATAACGCTTGAGGGAAATGTGGATACTGGTCCTGTCACATCCCAAGGAAAAAAGGGACGTTAAGTCGATCACCCTGCCGCCTACTGGGCCCAATCCCGGCCCGACCTGCCCGCTGTGCACGTAGAAATTTGCAGGAGGTATACAGTCGCTAAGCCTGAGCACCTATATACCCCGCCACTATACCCGCGCCAGCGAATACGTGCGCGCAGGATCGCAGGCATTTCCCGAGGACATGCGTATTCATGATGCAGCGGCGGTCATGTTTTCTATTCAGACGTACACTATATGCATAATATTCTTTGCCCAAAGACACTCTCCCTGCGGGGGGCCTTGAAGTATCCATTAGGGTGCGTGCATTTCTGTGGTCGCCCGCAGAGCCGACACTGCAAGGCGGAGAGGCCGACGCATGCAGTGGCTGCGGCGGCTCGTGCGCGATGTATCGGATGGCGCCGCGTGCATCCTTGATTAAGGAAACCCGCGCTCGTCACGCCGCACGCCCTCGCATCCATCGCGGTTACGCTTACAACCATTACGCGCGAGTGGGCAATCTCGCTGCGCTCGCTTTCCTCGGAGTGTACCGCGAGCCGCTCGGAGGTAAGCCACCCGCGGAGCGGACGCCGCGCGCGACGCGCTTCCCGTCACCGGCCACGCCGCTGTCACGCGGGCGTTGTCGCGCGACGGCGCGGTGTGTCGCGAAGCCCAGCCCTCTGATGAAAGCCGTGGTCAGACGGGTGCAATTTTGTAAGACCATTGCGCAAACTGGAGAAAAGTGCTGGCGCGACCGATGTGTGCTCGCTTCGTCGCACTGTTGTTAAAAACCACCATTTGCGAGAAGAATTAGTATATACCGTTTGCCTTTGCGATGTCTTTTTGCCCTCTTGTTATTTTCCGCCGACATGCTACAACGCATACAGTCTGCAGAACCGGACAGTACCGCGGCGCACTTTCGTCTTTTGTCTGCGATGCGACCAATCACATGGCTGCGGTTCCATTCGGTAAAAAGTCTTAAGATTGGGCGGCCAAGAGTACGACTCCTAAAACCGGGCATTTGGTTGTCTCTCTTGGTTGCGCCAGATGGAAGAAGCGCAGCACGTTTGAAAAGGTATCGCGGTTACTTACATACACAGGCGCTTTTGTGTGTGTGAATGAACGTGTCTTCTATTCAAGTGCTCTGCTTCTACCATATCATGGCTCGCCCATCAGTTTCTATTAAGTAAGAGTTTATAACTTAGGCGAGCGGGGGTCGTTGGGAATTGCTGTTTTTATGCGCCGCCGCGGTAAAAAAAAATAATAAATAAAAAAAAGGCTACGCCAGAAGAAAAAACACACGCAGCTACCTATAATAGCACAAGTGTGCACTTACTGAATGAGGAACTGTTCAGAACTTCTCTGAATTTCCCCTTTAATGTAGCGGTCGTTGTGTTTTACGTTCCAAGGTCACAGTGTTGACCATTGGTGGCGCTGCAGTGGCGAAATGGGAGGGTTAAATTGACCACGCGGAACTCTTGAACATGCACCGAATTTCAGTGCATCGTCCTGCCTGCATGTCGTTCCCATCTGAATAAGGCCGCCGCGGTCTGGAATCGCGCACGCAACCTATAGTGCTATACCGGGAAACACGTCACGGTCACAGTGCCACGTTGGCTTCCTGGGTCGATAATTAAGGGATCGCAAGTTTTGTTTCAGTGTGCGCAATTATTTTGAGTTTCTGACGTTCTGAATTTTTTTTTTTTTGTCCTCTGACTTCAACCAGTTCCTCAATCACGACAAATTGATATACTGAAGCTACCATAGTAAACTTGTCGGGAAACGTGCCTTGTAATTAGAGAAATGAGAACACACTAATTATGGACGATGGGACGCTACATTACTAATTAAATTATTTGCCATGGCAGCAGTCCTCTGCATATAGCAAGCTTCCTCACCAGTTCCATTCGCGAAACACAGTTGTCGAACGCGACATACGAAACACTGATCTTTTTAGTTTTTTTCTTCTTTTTTTTTTTTTCCAACATCATTGCACGTAACAAGCATACTCAACGCTGTCTTCAGAACAGCGATGCATTCACATAGAAGAAAACTGTTGAAAGAATCGGCGTTCTTCATTCAACATTACTCTTCGTTAGTTCCATATTTCGGAAAATCTAGTAGCGTAAGTTCGCCCTATAGGTTAAAAGATTGAGAACGCTCAAGCGATGCGGGGAAATATTTATGAGGATGCATATCGCGCATAAAGCTCCGCGTTACCGGAAGCAATTCTCCTCAAATCTTTCTTGTTCTTTTAATTTTCTGCAATATAAGACATCGAAGGAAAGAAAGAAAAAAAAATGATGCGGATTTGCGTATCTTGTTACCAAAACAGCAAAAAAAAAAAAAAGTACAAGGTGTAAGCGAGAAAAACGCGTGTTCCTGCAGGAGCGCTGAAACGCAATTGAAACGTTATTTCAAAGCTCACTCGGTTGAGCACTCAAGCAAATCCCCCAAGAGAGTTCCATGGCGCGCAGCGATTCTTTTACAACATCTTATTGTTTAAAAAAAAGCTTTAGCCCGCGGCCAACTCCGGCACCGCCTATTTGAAAACGGCGTAAAACGCCGCAATCTTCGTCGGAGAGAACCGCCGGGTCGATTTGAATAAAATTTTGATTAATTTAAGGGATTACATTAAATTCTACAGTGACTGTAAGATGCAGAATTCCAAATTAAGGCCTTAAAATTTTAAGCAAGGATTGTGCACCATCGGGAAGATAAAAAACAACACATATGCAGGAAGTTTGCAGGTTCGTACGAAACTTTCCACGGAAAACAGACATCGCAGCTCAGTAAACAGCCTCCGTTAGAGCATCCAAGACGTATACAAATAAACCGCATCGAATTGGATGCAGTGATTGCCAAGAAAAATCATTTTTCTTCCTGTATTTCCATTGAAGCCAGCTAAAGCTTCCCAACACGCATATTCCTTGCGCAAACAAATACCTTATGTTCGTAAGACCTTATTCTTATTGGTCAGTATAGCATTTGTTATAATAATGCGTTCGCTGACTCCATTGAATGACTTTTGCTCATGCACCAACATAATCAGCCTAAGAACCTTTTGTGGATACGAGTCCTGGTCTCAAGTTCGCAACCACTTCAGCATATCATTAGCAAAGCCAATGGTAGTGAGCACCTGCGAACAAAAGGCTTTGCGAATACGGCTGGTTCTTCAGCGAGCGTTCATTGTGTCTCGTTCTAACAGAAACAGTCGCTACGTGCGTTCAAGGGGGGGCCGGAATGCAAACACAAATAAGACTTTATTCTGCACGCACAGTTTAGCAAATCAAGGTTAGTCCTGATTACTATGTTGTTCTATATGCGCGTACAGTTGACGGTTGGTGGGCGGATAGCTAAACTTCGACGCGCCGTACGTTACGCACTTCTGAGCGTAGACTGCGCGAATACTTGTCGGTAATTACGTGCGCCTACGCCAAGACGGTCGCACGAAGGAGTGTAAGTATATAAACGCGCAGACGGCTGACAACCTTGAAGTCTCTCTCGGGGCAATAATGATCTGTCGTTGCAACAGCTGCCGCAACCGCGCGCCTTGACCACACCGCTTAGGCTAAAAACAGCATTTGCCGTTTTTATCCGCTAGCGGCCGCGCGCATAATGCAGCTATACTAACTATGTAGAACGGGTCAAGTAAGTAGCAGAACCTGGGTAACTACCATATTTCGGACCGCTGTCTCTCGGCGAGGAAAACGGGAAAAAGTGGTCCAATTGGCGTCAAAACACCAGGAGAATTTGCGCGCAAAGCTTAACTGTGGGTGAGAAAACGCCAAGAGGGGATCCAGGGTTTTCCTAGGAGTCAGCTTCTCAGCACATGTGCTGATCGTGATGGTGATCACAAATGTTAAGCTGCTTACCTTGGCACAAAAGCGCTATATTTTCGATTTCGATGTACTCATGGTTCGCATACACGAAACGCTTTGAGAAGACCGGGACAGACTCAGCCCCAGCCCTCTTCCTCGCTTTTTTTTTTTGTTATTTTTTCCCCGAAAGAGCTGACTGCTGAGCGACTTAACAGCAAGATGCCCAACACATTTGAACCGCATGGCTATCGTCAGTACCTATAGTACACGGTATAATAGCGTATAATAGCTAGGTGTGCACACAAGCTGAACAAATCGCAGTTATGCCTAGTACTGTCGCTGTCGCTAGTACTGTCGTTTCGTTGTACTTGATTGAAGGAATAGAGGCAGCAGAAACAGAAGAAAGAGGACGGTCAGAATACCTGGGCACAACCTTTGTATTCGCGCCCGCGCACAGCCGCCGCCGGGGCATTATACAAACACACAAGGGGCGATGCTATAGACGCCCCATATAAAAGAGGCGCAGAGGTTGGCGACATGGCAGGCCACGTCGGCGCATGCAAGGAACCACCGAGAAAAACAAGCTCCGTCTACAAGAGAAAAGCTAACGTGCCTCATGGCGTCAAGCGTCTAGTTCAGTGCAAAGGCGCGTTTGTTATTTTGCTTTTTTGATCATCTTACATAGGAGCTCGTGGATGATTATGTCTAAAAGGTTTCGGGCGATCATGGTTGAGGTACACTCACGATAAGCATAATGGTTCCAAAGAATACACGTTTGGTGAGTTGTTAGACTGCTAGGACGAAGGGCAACATTGCTATTCAGTAAATATAAATGGTGAAATAAAGGTGACAAAAACTGGCGCACGCAGTTTGTCCTTTTGGTGTATTTACCGTTTGCATTGCATCCACTAGGATGCGCATTAAGGACAACATCTTCCATAAGCCCGGTAATTTTTCCAACTCCAGAACAAGAATCAGGGGCGGGCTGGGGAGTTTAAAGCGACGACGTGCTATGGTTAATCATGAGTCGAAGAAGTCGACTCGAGAAACACGGCCTACACCACGAAAGCATGTCTTCGCCAAGTTGAGTGTCTCTGCTCCTGCCACACGACGCCGCAGGACCACTTGGAACAACAGCTCGAGGATTTGTGTACTTGGGAAGTTAGCGCTCTGCTAATTAACCGGTCGCACGGTTTCTGTCGAAGCAGGGTAGGCCCATACGAGCAGGCTGCCGTGCCCCCCACAGTCGAGCTCTCCGCGCGACAAAGGATCTCAGTGCAAACACGCCGAAAGCGTGACCGTTTCTTGATGCGCGGAGAAGCCGAAGCGGCACTGGCTTTGGCCGCTACAGCAAATTTAAGAGCGCACCTCCGGTTGGCACAGGGAGGGTGAAGAGGGCTGGAAAACGCGGGTTGGGGGGAGGGGGGGGGGGCGGAGGTTGTTGCTGGAAGAACGCATGTATGCGCCCGCGGCACCCTTCGATCAGGCCCCCCCTCGCGTGCAACGTCGCCGTCCGTTGACTTCACAAGCGTGCTCGCGCTCCTCCCCGGTCGTTGGCGAGTAATTTTGCGCGCATGTTCGCCGGCATCTCCGCTCGTGTGAGATCGCCGCACGAGCCGCGGCCGAAGGGCACGCACCGCGCGCGCGTTCTCAAACCGTTTGCGTGACCGCAGGCATTCCGCGCGCGAGCAACCGCGCGCACGTGCCGCGCGTGGTTGAAGTTGAGTCTTGTAAGCGATTTCAGACCGATAACGGAGCGAGTACAAAACAGTGTTTCGCAGCAAGTGACTCTGCTGTTTGGCGTCCTCTCGATGGCCGCGCTTTCCCTCTCCCGCGTTCCTGCGATGCCGACTTGCTCGATGCCCTTCTCCATAATTGTTAAGCATTTTCCACTAGGACGCGAATGTTTAGTAAGTGCATCGCAAAGAGTGTGAGAACGAGGGATCTATAACAGGGGGGCTGCGGTTGCCACCATTAATGCCCTCCCCCCCACCCCCACCCCCCTCTTTTATGTATGCATTAATATACCTGCAAACCTTATTATTATACGAAACATATATTTTCTATCCTACCGTAATTAGTTTATGCCAATCTTTTCAACTCCACAGTCTGAGTGAGCACAAGGAGTGCGCGGCATACGAATTCTCTGAGTAGAAACGTGAATGAGCGTACGGAGGTTGCGTCAACAGGTTTACTTCTTTAGGGGAGAGCGAAGTGACGCTCCAGGAATAAAAATGAAGCCACCGGTTCGCGCAAAGTTTTCAAACATTGACGCGCGCGCGCGTTGAACTTGTTTACGCTGCAGCCCAACCACGTCATGTGGGCCCCCCAAAGAGGATCGAGGGATGCGTGGTCCTCCCCCCTCCCTGCCAACCGCGGCATTCTGGCCGTGGTTTGGCTACAGCGCGTACGCGCGTACGGTCCCGTGAATGGGCTAGAGCTCGGAGCGCTGCCCAAGCAGCCACCTGTTCAGGCGGTTAAAGCAGGCGGTTGGTTGGGAGCGCTCTCTCTTTCGCCCGGCTTTTCCGAGGAGTCACTCACCGCTGTCTGCTCTTCTCTGCAAGCGAGCTTCGGTCAGTGGCGGTGTCCGCGCAACTCCCTCGTCCTTCGGCTCGGTGGCTGGTTTTTTCGCGGCGCGCGGCTTGGACGCTGCTGTCTCGGGAGCCGGCAGTGTGTGCGTCTGGCGGCGGGCGCAGCTCCTTTCTCGCGCGCGGTGAACGTTGCTCGCCGGCACTTGCGGAGGCGAAGGCGAGCGGCGCGCAACGTCACGCGTGACGTCATGAGAGAGAGGCGCTGTCCGAGGGCGAAGGACAAACGCTGAAACGGGAACGCGTGGAGGAAACTGGTTTTTAGTGAATGGAGAGACCGGGCGAGCGCGCGCGCATATGGTGCGGCCCGTGCGCCCGGACCGCGCTCGTTTAGTTACATTCTACGCGCACTTCTGGGGCGCGTTCGATGGGAACGCTTATATATGTGTGTCATTTTCGCGGCGCGGCAACAGAAATGCAGGGGGGATGGGGACGTCGCATGGCAAGGTCGATGACCCCAGGATCTTACGCGAACGGTTACGGAAAAGGAATCAGGTCGGATTCAAAGTAGTGCATTTGTGAAGAATATACCGTGGCAGGGACGTCAAAAAGGAGGGTTTGAAGGTGGCGTTTCACCCTCCCCCCCCTACCGGAATGTCCGCGGAGGGGCGATCGCCCCACCTTTCACCTGGCTGAAAACATCAACTGTTCCCATTACCGGCTGAAATTACTGTATACATGTCATATACTGCTATATAATGAACATTGCGCAAGTAAACTTCGAAATGCGATCATAACAATGATTTACTCTACGCGCCTCCCTCAATAAACAGCCACTTCGACTCCCCCCCCCCCACCTTCCCGGCGTCTGTGTCAACGATTGCGGAAAATTTGAAAATCTACGCTTCTGTACACTTGAGGGCAATTTCTTGAAGCGAATTTTAATCCCCGAAACACATGCTCATGATAACAACACTAACAAAACTACAGTTCTGTTTCATTATTTTTGTCTTTCTTTTTTTAATTCGTTTGAATCGGATGCAGCGCCGTGACGAATGTATGAACTCGCAGCACCTCCTCATGACTCGAAAACGAGTGCCTCGTTGAAGAGTAGTTGTTTGAGTCGTTTCCGCCAGATTGAAAAGCGCTACGTCGAAACATCGAGCGCAGTCCCATACAACATAATTGTACAAGCAGAGAGAGAGAGAGGGAGCGAGGCGGAAATGACATCGGAAAGTAAGGAGGTTAACCGGAAGAAAAGCTTCTGGCTTACCATACACTGGGGTAATGTTCTGGTCACCACTGCACACATAGCTATAGTCTTCTTCGTGCAAGTTAAAATTTTTAAAAAGAGGCACATCTGTCAAGATTTGCGAAAATGATCAGCCATAGTTATTGCACCCCAAGTTGCCTCACTGAAATTGAAACAATTATATGAAAATATAAAGAAATGAAGCGGTCATCCTGGTTACGGGGCCCGAAATTCCTCGGTAATAATCATGAAACTGCCAATTTTGTTAAATTTTACGTCCTCTTTAAACCCTCTTGCCATCGGAGATAGCGATGATGGATACATAGAGCTTATGGTGATACACGCAGTTCATCGGCCTCGTTATTAAGACAGAGCATATTATATAGATTTTAACGAAAGGCGTAAATAATAGGCCATGTACAAGTAGTTTTGTGCGATCCCAAAGTACATTAGATTTCTCTCTCTCTCTCTCGATATATATATATATATATATATATATATATATATATATATATATATATATATATATATATATATATATATATATATATATATATATATACATACAGACAGACACGGCGGTAAGCGGGCTTAAGGTATACACCACACGAAGACGTCGCTGAAATGACGTGGAGGAGACGGAAGTGCACCTGCAGTCTGTTTCGATTAGATGTATACATAAAGGTCCTCTGACGGGCACATACACTCGCAACAAACCGTAGTTTTCTGAAAGAAATAGCATCAATCAACTGAAGCTTCTATCGAGTTTCATCGGTGTTCAAGCTTCTGCATGCAGCCAAAAGTTCATTCACGAAATATGGATCGAACGCCATTCTTGTGCCCAGACACATAGAGCGATGAAACTGCTAATGAGTACGCAATCGTGCAGATGACGGTTATAATAACAATACCTGCCAGACTGCCGTTTTGTTCGTACAACAGCCCTGAACGAGAGCCCCTCCCCCCTCCCCCCCCCAATGTAGGGTGTTAAATTCCCGAATCTATAGATACCATTGAAGCGTATAACGACAGAACGTTAAACTTTGGGGGGGGAAATTGGGATTCGTTGTGGAGGAAGTAAGACGTTCAAATACGTGGACACTGAGACTTGAACCAGACAAAACGAACTCGAACTATCAGAAGAAAAGACGCACAGCGGCGAAAGTGCATGCCATGTGTGCCGGAATGACGGGTGGCAC